>VZRX01001535.1:84582-96459 GCA_013398075.1 Notiomystis cincta
TTTTTTTTTTTTTGAGGGATTCATTAAGTGAAAATAGCCATCATGTTTCTAAAAATCAGTCAGACATTCATAAAACATAAAGCCATTCTCATGCCTGATTCCAAACAGGTTATTTGTACATTGCATTGCTGATATATCCACATGGAAATATTTATTGTATTCAGCAAATGCTTGAAAAAGAGTTTCCAAGGAAACAATTGCAGGGCTCATTGTGAAAGAATGTTTTTTCTGTAACACTCATTCAGCTAACTAGTCCAATAAGCCAGCCATTTGTGAGCCATTGTGACAGTTAAGAAATCAGCAGTAACCAGCGAGACAAATACAGAGGTCTGCAGTAACCCTCCAGCCCAGCAGGCATCCAGACTCTGTACTGGATTGAAAGGAAACCAAGAAAAATATCCCACAGAACAGTAAATAAGTCTCATAGATGCTCAGTCACTGGGCCCAAGAGAGCTCACATTGCCATGTGGGCACTAGCTAAGCAATGCCAATATTCGTCTGGGGTTTACGCATTTTTGGTACCAAATATCCAGATGCATAACAGAGATGCCAGGCTTAGCCTGCATGTTTGGCTCTACACATGCCTACCTCTGCAGCAAAACTCTTCTGATTTCTGCTTCCTTCTGGACCACACTTGTGCAGATTTTTTCTCCAGCAGTCCTTTGACACCAGAATGACTAAGAAATGGAATATTTATGATGAAGATACGGTCTTTGCAGCTTTAAGACTCCAGAAATCTGAGCCACAAAGGAATGCATTCAGACATTCAAACACAGGCCTTTAGTTGGAGTTAAAATAATTTGAATTCCAGTGTCTGCCTGACATATATGTTGTTATAAATTCATAAAACTCCTGTTCAGAAGCCCCTAAAAGGACTGTGAAAGAGATCCTTTAAAAAAATCTGTGGCAGAGCACAGTCCTGCTTTTTTTTTTTTTAATTTACATAAAAGATTTAACACACCCTGTGGAACCATTTTAACAGAGTTTTTCTTTGGGGGAAAGGTGACATATTTGATGTAAATAAAAACTTTTTAAATTTACAAGGATGAAGAAAGATGTTTCAAGCCCTGCAACCCTGTGGTGCCTTTAAACAAAAGCTGCAGTCACTGCAGGGCCACAGCAACCCACAGTGTTTATTGCTGTTAACACTTGAGGGTATTTGCTCTTGCCTGAGGAAGTGAATTGTAGATGTCACTTGGTGATTCAGGCAAAAATCAAAATAAGGAATGGAGTTTTACAGGCTAAAAAAGGAAAGGTAGTGAACAGCAGGCTCAGAAAATGTGTGAGGTCAGAAGTCCCGCCAGTGTGTTTACAGCAAGTTGTAATTCAGTGTGGTCTAGAGGATACAAAAAGGGTGGTGAAAGAGTGAGTGAGAGAGATGATGCAGACAGTGTGACAGAGCCTAATCCCCTGGTAAGTGTATGTTTGAAGGATGGCAGAGGTGCCAGCTGCAGAGCTTTGCTGTTGTCCTGGCAGCCACTGACATTTCTTACAAGGTTGACCTGCTCTGAAGCACAATTACCGTTTGTCTTACAGTAACTGTGACTCACAGGTTCACTCTCTGCCTAGATGGGACTGATAATGATATATACAGGCTGCAGCCTGTTACTAAGCCTTTGTAAAATAACTCATCACAGAAGTCTCATTGATTGGAGAGTTGTTATTTGTGTCACACTAGAGAGGCATCTTTATGCTGAAGGTTGTATATAGAGATGGTGTCCCTTTGGAGAGCTCAGTGGGCAAACAGTGCTGGAGTCTTAAATCTGGGAGGGGGACTCTTGAGAAGTGAGAAGGAAGGGGGCTGGCAGGTGATCAGTCAAATTGCACTTTGTTCACACACCTTAAAAAGGACTTGGTGCCACTCTCCTTATTCCATGAAGTGACATCCAAAGATGATGTGGGAGGTTTGCTAAACCCAGTGGGATAGACCCAGGACAAGCTGCTCCAAATAACAGACCCATGACACAGAAAGGGCATTTTCAGCATCCTGTCCCTCTAGGGGATAGAAGATTGGTCATTGCACTGATCAAATCTGTATTGAATTTTTATTTTAAGTAATGTCAGATTTAAAAAATAATTATTGCTACATTTTCTACCCCAAAACTTAAAAAAAATCCAGCCCTCATACACTGATTCTGGGAAAATAAAAACTGGCAAACTCCTGAAAGGTCACTAAGTACTTATCCAATGCCATTGATTTCATGAGAAACGATCTCAGATGCTGGAGTGATGGGGGCACTGAAATGTGTTGGAAGACACCACTGTGCAGAAAAATGTGTTATTTGGCGTGGGTGACAACTGAGGTGACATGGACACACCCGTGCTGCTTTGCAGCAAGGCAAGAGGGCTTTTTATATCATGTTAAAGCACACTGTTACAGCTTAGGTCACTAGCTAAGATAGATCTCTAGCCAGTTTCTCCCACCTATGCTTTGAAAAAAACCCTGGACAGGGGCATTGCTGGACAAGCATGTATATTTCCATGACCTTTATCAGAACTTAAACATGGAGATTCAGTGGAAAATTAAATCTGTGTGCCTTCTTACCAGACTAAAGTAAGGCCCCAGGACTGACATAGGGTTAATAATGGTATTTTCTGACCTGACTTTGTAAAACCTGCTTGTTTCTTTTGGAGGGAGAATTTCCACAGATAAAGCAGGCCATACCTTTGTCTCTCCTCTTTGCCTCTCCTTCTTCTGTGTAAAGCCTCACAGAAAGCTATTCCTATTTGCTAAATTTTCACAATCAATGTGCACTAGAAAGAATGTTAACTAGTGCGTTGCTGCTTCTTCCTTCCTAGGGAGGTTTGCAGTATTTGAGGGGGTTTTTTTAAAGCTTGCTATAAATGAAGAAAGAATTGTGGCTGGTTGGTTGGTGGTTTTTTTGTAGTTTCGCAATACTACAGCTTTTTTAGATTTTACAGAGATGGGATTGGCTTTATTAATGTATATTTACCCACTTGGAAGAGTAAATACGCTGGCTTTGCTGGATGCTTTTTCTTCTTCCCTGTTTCATCAGTGCTCTCCTTCAATAATCTGAGCTGGTTTTGTATCAAAGGACTGAGCTGAACAAGTGTTCAATGTTAAACCAGGTCTATCACCACAGAACCTGAGTGGTGAATATACATATACAGTCCAGGTAACGCCTGCTTTTGACGTCAAAAAATGTTGCTGGAACTACACCATGGTTAGTTTGGGGATTTTTTTTTTAAGGAAATGTGGTTTATGTCTCAAAGAAGAAGCATGAAGCTGATCACAGTAGATCAGAGGGAGTGTTTAGCATGTCCCAGCCCTTGCAAGAGGAGAACTGAACAGAAGCATTATCTCTGTGCAGGAGGGGGAAGAATCAGAGCTCTCATCTGCAGCCCAGATGATAAAAGAGATCTTGCCTGACATGTGGAGGAAAGGTGGGAATTTCTTTCCCTTTCCTGAATAATGTGACTTTCCGGTATCACAAAGCAGTCTTCAGTGCACTAACCCTGTCTGTCCCAGGAGGCCCCGAGTCACACACAGCCTGTGTGACTCATGGCACTTCTCTCACTCAGGTAAGCCTTGGGTTGGAAAAGTTCAGGTTTGATTTTAAGCCCTGGGGAGTTGCCATGCAGCACCATCTTCCACACAGAGTTAGCTCTAGTGTTCTGTGTATTCACAGAGTTTGAACAGGTTATCCTGGGTTTATAAGTTGTTAGTGCCTCTGAATGGGAGTGGTTTTGCCTGGATGTAGCGATGCTGCAGAGAGAAGTCCTCATGGCTTTCATTCCATCTGCCAGCCCTTTTTTTGCATTGGCCCTGAGACAGTGGAAACTCAGTCAAAGTCAAATGGATACTTGATTTTGTTGACAGGTGAACATGGCCCAGATCTGTGATTTTGGTCCCGTGAATCTCATAAAAAACACCCTGCAATATTTAACATCCCAGAAATTTCCTTGCACACTCATCTGCCTGGGCCACACCAATTTGCTCTCTCTTCTGAACTGCTGAGTTGCTCACAAAGCAAAGGAATGTGTAAATGGGACAAGCTTAAGTACAATGAGTTGAATATGAATATTCACACTCTGCTTGCGCTAGTGGTGCTCAGCCTGGGCAGAAGAAATTCTTTTATTTGAGGAGCCTGGTCTTTTTCAATATAACTCTAAACAGAACCTGTGCATTTACGTGAGCAGAAATGTGTGCTTTGTGCTTGCTCTCTGGGCTGGCTGCAGGGGGCTGGCCCACAGTCACATGTAAGCTCTGAACTTCCTTATCTGCCAGGAGTTTTTTGCACGTGCCAAAACCAAGCGTAAAAGGCCCAGGGCTGTCCCTACACCCATGTCCCGCTGCCAGAGGAGACACACACGCTGCTGAGCAAAGGCAGTGGCTTTCCAATAACTCTGTTTGGTGCCAACAATACATGAAGCAAAATACATAAAAGTCACAACAGCTGCAGGTGATCCAATCCACTGATCAGGAATAATAAACACAGGACACATAACTGGGGCAGAAGAGAGAGTGATTTAATAAAGGAACGTGACACGTTACCAGCAATGGCAGCCTGGGCCTGTTTCTGATGAAGATTAAGAGAATTGGCATAACAGGAAATTGTTTTCTGCTACAAAGGGAAATCAATTGTCTTTAAGCACATAGTGGTGTAATTAGCAAATCTCACTAATTGCCTCAAAACAGAAATACAAGTGGGCGTTGCTGGGCTGGTTAAGCCAAGGAAATATTGGGGAAAAAAAAAATCTGTAGAAGCTTTTAGAAGTGAATATTTTTCTTAAGTACGTCTCCATCCCTGGAGAGCCACGTGGCTGGATGAAATAGCAAGGGTGCAATATAAACATGTAATTCCCAATTTTCCCATGTGAAAGAGCATTTAAAAACATCTGTTAGCCAGCAAGCTTCTCCTAGGGCATGCATGGAAGAACAGAGTGGATGCACTGACTGCATCTGGCAGATGCACTCCAAGTCCAGCAGGCCACGTGAGGCCGATGAGTGATGGCAGGATGTCGTCTGACCTGTGGAGTGCTTCCAGCCCAGCATTACTGGAGGCCACGTACGTTGGCTAAAAAGGTCACGGTGCTGTTTGTGTTAATGCACTGATAAAGAGGCAGGGAAACAGAGCTGGAAAACTCTCCAGGCGAGCTCTTGTTCTGATAAAAGGCTCTTTTCAGTACAAAATGGAGAAAACAAACTATTCCACATTCTTTTGAGCAGGGGTAAGAAAACCAGCAGAGCTGTCTGCATTAGCCTGGTGCAAATCTGCAGCACTAAAAGGAAGTGTTCTGGCCCATGGAGTGACAGCAAAGGGAGTCTGGTGGCTCCAACACCGCTGGTGGCACCTGGAGAAACTGAAGAGAGGAAGGTAAAGGTTCTTGTCTGCCCCGGAGCAGCAGCCGAGCACCTGGCACCCAGCCCTGGCCTCTCTCACGGAGACTGAGCTGCTGCAGCTCAGGGATCTGCAGCTTCTCTCTCTGCTGCTTCCTGGGTTCCTGTTTGGGATCTCAGTGATCTCTAACCTTCCCAAAGTGTGGCCTACCAGGTAACCCTCCCTGCCCCCGTTTACAGACCTGTAGGCAGGGCCCACAGCATCCCCACTGAACTGGTGCTGCAGGTGCAGCTATTTAAGAAGGAACATAATCCTGAACCTCCTTCTGTGAAGCATCTGTACTTCTCCTGAAAGGTAGTGTGGAAAGGTGTCCCCATACCACCCTGGCCTTTCTTTACCATTAGTGTTAATTAGTGTTCATACATACTCTTAGCATAATTCCCTGCAGAGATAATGCCCTGTGGTAGACACTTGCACCACAGCAGGAGCAAAACGTCCAAGTCTAGATCCATTTCTGCCCTGATCCCAAGGGCATCTGGGCTGCCCCCAGTCCCCAGGCTGCCCCTGCAGCTTGGGGGTTCAGTGTGCAGGCAGCAGGCAAGGCAGGCTGCAGGCAGGGCAGCCCTCCTGGAGGGATGCAGGGGTAGCCATGAGGAGGAACAACATGTCCCAACCACACCCTGCTGCTTTCCTGAAAACCTTCTGGAAGGCAGAGCTGAGGTTTGGCCTCCCCACCTCCTCCACATCCCATCCAGCAGCCTGGCCCCCGGCTTGAGCCCAGCCTTCCCACACACAGCAGCCCCCGGGCTCACCTCTGCAGTCACCTTGCTTCATCCCTCCTCCCTCCTCCTCCTCCACCTTCTTATTTGCCCTACAGTCCTGTGGTGCATCATCCTCCTAGTATAAAGCATCTGGCTGGTGGAGATAAATGGCACATTTAATGAAAACCTCTGTTAGAAAGCTGGAAGAAAAGTCCATCATTTCCCCCTACTATTCAGTCGAGAGTTCAGAGATGCTGTGGCACTGCCTTGCAAGAAGCTGAGAAACACATTTGCTCCTGCAAGAACCAAGCCAGGCTCCATCCTGAAATACTTCTGCCTTATAAACTGCTCACTCTGTTTATACTCTAGCACTGAAACCTTTATTACTTTCTTGCTAAAACATACCAGAGCACGCATCTCAGGCACTCCAGAGTGGTGTGCACAGTCCTGCAGGAAACGACCTGCCTGGGACAGCTACGGCCCTGGAGAGACACAGGTACAGAGGATCAGCCCCGGACATGTCCACAAACAAACCTCTGTGCTGTCAGCCACTGCTTCCTCACACACATTTGCTTGCAAATAGGCAGTGTGAGTATGCAATAGTTGCTTTTGGAGAGAGATCTGGCTATAAATTGGCACCCAGACTCCTCCTAATCATGTTTTTCCATAAACTATACAGCCGCTGGCTGTTGTCATGCTTTAAAATATGAGGGCGTTTTCTCCCAGATAGAAAAATGATTCGGGGTGGGGGGAGGGAATGGTGGTAGAGAATTTCTTCACATTTTCTCCATCTCTCTGCAGTGTGAGGCCAGAGACCAACGTGGCAACAAGAAATAGAGACAGATGATCCCCTTCCTGCTCTCATTCGCGACTTCCCTGTTTACCCGGGCGGGCGGAGCTTTGCCCCAGCCTGCTGGCCCTGGAGGGCCGTGCTGCCCCAGCACAGGAGCGCAAGGCTGCGGTGATGTGCCCGGCACCCCCCCTGAGGTGGAGCCAAAGGCTGGGAACAGCACTCGGAGCTGCTTCTCCCCAGATCCCGGCCTCCCTCCACCCCACAGGCAGCTGAGATTGCCACGTGGAGCAGGGCTGAGTTACAAGCTGTCAGCATTATTTTGCATGAATAAATGCAGTGTGTAACCCTTGCCCACAGGAACAAAAACAGATTAAATGACCAATGTTTTGGCTTTTTTTTTTTCTCTTCAAGGAGTAGAGTTTAGAATAAGTTAATTCAAATTGGTACATAGATTTTGGTCCTGTGCTACAACAGCAATCATAGACCCCTTAATTTCTTAATAGGCATGGGCTGTAAAAGTCACAGGAACTATAAACATGCAAGACCATATCTAATCACAGCAGAAGGGTCTGCAAGTCAGTGTAGTATTACATCTCCAGTCTAATAGAAAGTTCAAGTTAATCATCTGCTCACTTGGGAATACCCCTAGCCCAAATCTCGCAGAAAGAATAAATCTGAGCATGAAACTTCAAAGGTATTTTGCTGCCTAACGTTCACTGAAAGCGTTGCAAATCCAGCTCCAAAATGCCTTTGAGTCGCTTGGCTGTGATCCCCGCTCGAAGGCGCTTGCCATCAAAGTGTCTGCTCATGCATGCAGAGCCTGGAAGGAGGCCAAGCCCAGTGCGAGGGGTTCCCTATCCAAAGGGCTTCAGCAGCCTTTTCCACGTCCTCCGCGTAAGCATTGTTCTGCAGACAGCTGATTTGATCCTTTGGCATAGGAAGGAAATGTACTTTACATAGCTAGTGAAGGTCAGCAGCATCCAGAGCGGCCATTTGGCAAAAAGACTGCTTCCCCCCACTCCTTCCCTCTCCAAAGTGGTGAACTCCAGCAGGTCAGACTGTAAAAGGCCTTACAGATGTTAGATAAAAAGTAACAGCAGAAAATGTATTCATGACTCTTAAAAAAGAAAGAAATAAAAAAGACATGATCTGGTGGAAGTTCGATTCTTCCTTGGTTTGTGTGTCGAAAGCTGAAAATAGACACATCTATTCCCAAATACTTCTGCTCCACCAAAGGGTTTGTTTTTAGAGAGATGGAAGAGCCTCATCTCAGTGTGTTGGAAGAAAAAATCTCCAAGACACAAGTGTGATTCTCTGATATGCTGGATAGGAGCATGGCTTCCCCTGATTAACTTTACATCCTTTGGGGAGAAGGAGGCAAGAAGGTGCATGATGTGTAATTTCCTTTCCAACTGCTCTTTGTCCACGTCACATATTCCCCCGGCGAGTAAAGCAGTGCTGGGGCTCACGCTCCCATCCTTATCTACCTGGGCCTCTGTTTCCTTTCTGTCATCCTCCATAAAAATATGGGCTCCATATGTTGTTCAGTACCAGCTTGGCTGTTACTTACTGCTTTAGCATTGGAGCTTGCCCATTTTAGATAAAAGTGGTCATACTGAAAGTTAAGCATCTCAGCTAAGCACATCTCCAAAAGCATCCTGAATCCAATGATGAGGAGGAGGCATCTCATGCCTCAGTCACTTGCTGTGGTTCTCCTCATCAGCCTAGGATGCTGGCAAAAAGAGTCTTCCATGAGCCCTTTCTGAGGATGCTCTTTAGACACTGAAACTGTTTTGGGTATCATTTCAGCTGAGCTTTACCTCAAACTTGACAGTTTTGGTCAAGTCCAACAAAAGAGGTAGTCACTCTTGTCCTTCATAACTGGTGGCCTGAGCCTACATCTGCCTGGCATGAAGCAGCTGATGGGGGCCACTCTGGCCTCTCCCAGCCACAAAAAGGGGAGGCAAACCCTCTCCACTCCAGCCAAAAGAGCCCTGGCACAGGCAGGGGGTTGTTGTGCTTTGCATGACAGATGTACAGATGCAGACCAAACTAACTGTCAGGGCTTGTGCAAGGCAGGGTTTAGCCCCCAGGCACCCAGCTTCTCCCAAAGTGAAACAGGGCTTGTGGGGATCAGCCTCAGGGAGCTGTGATACTCCTTCCCTCATCCCCACAGCACAGGAGGGCTTGGAAAGGCTTGGTAGGTGGGATTGCTTGATAGTTGGGATGTTTCCCTGAAGCTTTGAAAAGCTCCAACATTCTCAATCTCTTTAAAAACTGGCAGGCCATGGTTAGTAGCAGTATGTGCAGGGGGCCTCCTTCTCCAAGTCCTGAGGACTGGGGGAGCTCCACTGCTGTGCTTCACCCTGTGCTGGGATTCCCATCCGCCTGTCTTTCCCAGAAACCATAAAACCCCTTATCTAAAGCTGTGTTATGGCTGGGGTACCTTCTGTGAGTCCAAAGTTCATCAGTTTATCAGCTCAAGCTCCAGCCTAAGGCTGTTGCTGCAGAGACGAGCCTCCAGCCTCTCAGTCCTGCTTGGAGCCTCTTTGGAGATGCCACAGCACTTCCAAGATTTTCTTGAAAGAAGACAGGCACCTTTTCCAGGGTCTCACAGTGACATCATTTTTAAGCACATTGGGACAAATCTCACAGAAAGAGGCAGGTCATTTTAGGTCTGGCCTCAGTTGCTCAGGAGTGTTTTTGTGAGGGAATGGGTCAAAGAGGGAAAGGGATTTTTTATTTTTTTTTTTTATTTCTGACATGTTTTGGTCACAGCCCAATTCACCGTTATTAAAGGCAGCGAATTTCCACATTCCTTAACATTTGGCCCTACCTCCTGCAGCCTGGGGGAGAACTACAATAACAAGTTGTGGGAATGCAGGACACATGCCTGGGCCTGTAGGATCAACTGCACCAGTAAATTTACTCAGAGGTACCACAGCTCCTCTCCCATGAGCCCAGCAGAGTTCCCCTTGCAGCCCCCCAACCTCTGGGCACCCCCAGGCTGTGGAAATTTTGCAACTGGCCCAGGGTGACAGAGGAGGGTGGCTGGGATATAAAGTGTAGGCTCACATGGGAAAGTCTTTAAATCGTGGGCATGAAGTGTCCTGACCACATTGGGGCACCCTGAATGCAGTTTTACATGCAGTTCCTATACCTTCCAAGCATTTGGGAATGTGCCACTGAATTCCAAAGCAACAGTAATTTTATGATGTCATGATCCATCTGCTTCTTTCCTGATCTAAATGTCTCTGGAGTTGCTGCAGTTACCTGATGCTGGATAATGGGATGGGGGGTTCCCGAAGGTGCTGGGAAGACTGGGATGCTGTTACCTTGGGCATCCTTTGTTCTTCAGGCTAGGGATTGTCCTCCTGCAACGATCCAGGGTGCTTTAGTCAGGCTCACTTGAGCGTGACTATCCAGCATAGAATGTCTATCTACACTAAGAAAATTCATACGATTTCCTGCTATACAGACTAATTGCTCTAACAGTTATGGAATGAGATTTTCCTCGCAGTTTTTCATGAGGGAATGGGACTGGTTTTTTTTTCCCGACGAGCGTTTGTGACTTTTCACAAGGCTTCCGGGCTGCAGAGTGAGAGAGGAATATTATTCAGAGGAAAAGCACCTTCGTTGCATCACCGGGGTGACGTTAGCCCCCTTTCCCAGCTGTGCTGCCCGTCCCGAGCCCTTTCCCGAGCCTGACCGGAGACCGCGGGGCGACTTTGGAGCCGCACGCGACATTTTTGGGGGGGCGTGGCCGGGGAGGCCGCGAGCGGGACCGGGGCGTGGTCTCGTGGCCACGCCCTCCCCGTTCCCGCCCACAGCCACGCCCCCGGCGGGACGGGCGCGGCGGGAGCGCGGCGGGACGGAGCGGGAGCCGCTGCCGGCGGTGCCTTGATCCCGGCGGTGAGGAGAGCAGGAGGAGGAGGAAGGAAAAGAAGAAGAAAGAAAAAAAGAAAAAGGCGGGGATCTTCCCGCTAAGCCGGGCAGGATGGACAAGTACGACGATCTGGGTCTGGAAGCCAGCAAGTTCATCGAGGACCTCAACATGTACGAGGCCTCCAAGGACGGGCNGAGCAGCGGGCTGGGAGCCCCGGCGACCCGCAGCCCTGCCGCGGCGGGCAGGAGAACGGCGGCGAGGGCAGGCGAGGCGCCGGGGGCCGTGACACGATGCCAGCCGGACAGAGGTCCTCCTTCTCAAATGCCGGGACCCCCCCGGCACCCTCGGTGGGGCCAGAGGAGCCCCCCTCACAGCAGAGGTCCTCATCCTTCTCGGCGCAGCCCACGCGAGGGTTTTCGGGCCCCGCGGAGCCCTGCGGTCCCAAAGCCGGAGGAGATGGCAGCCAGCCGTGGTACCAGGGTGTCTCGCTGTCCTTCCCGCCAGGCTCCGCACCCGCTGCGCCCAGCGTGGAATTCCAGCACGCCGCCGCCTACCCCGGCCCAGCCGGTCACTTCGTGGCCCACGGTCAGAACCACAGGCCCGCCAGCAGCAGCGTGAACCCTGAGCCCGGCTCCTCTCGCCTGGCCCCGCGAGGGATGGTGGCTCCCAGTGCGCCGCAGGTGCTTTTCCCGGAGGGCGTGAGCGGGCCACGGTCGGACTCCGGGCACCTGGATGGCTCCAGCACGGCAAAGGTGAAGCTGCCCTGCCAGACCCTCCTTCCGCAGCCAGAGCAAGGGCCGTCGGCGGCCGAGCTGAAGCTGGAGGCACTGACCCAGCGCCTGGAGCAGGAGATGGATGCTCGGCCAAAGGCCGATTACTTTGGTAAGGAGGCAGTCCCCCAGTCGGCACGAGGAGGGCTCATAGCAAGGTGTCACGGCGGGGTTCGGACCTGCAGGATTGCATTTGCCTGTACATCTGCTTGGCTGTGCTCTGTCAGTTGCCCAGAGCAGGGTTTTTTTTAATTTAACTTACATTTATCACAGGGATTGGAAGTTCTTCCTCCTGCGACACCTTTTTCTTTAATCCTACCTCTCTAATTTTAAAGCAGAGGTAGTTTAGCAGCTTGCGGGGGGG
>VZRX01001536.1:0-12484 GCA_013398075.1 Notiomystis cincta
ACAATGCAACCCAGGACAATTGGATGGAAAGATTCACTCTGTTACTTACTATATATAAAGCACACCAAGAAAAATTGGAATGAAAGCAATCTACAGTGATTTATGTGGATGCAATGCCACAGGAAGTTTGTATCAGAAGACCCAGATAAAATGAGGTCTTCAGGTCATTACCACAGCTCATGCTAAATACCTTCTTTTCACTATGAACATCCTAAGCAGCAAACTTCACCCTTAAAACAAGTTCAGCTTTTCCTACAGAAATGTTTCAGTCAACAGATTAAAAAGACTCCACGCAAAGAAGCATAAACTAACTTCCTTCATTCAGGAAGTTATATTCAGAATAAAGTTCTGTTCAGAGTCTCTTGTACCTGTTACAGACAAATCAAACTAGTGTATTAGTTTCCATCACTTGATAGTTTATAGTATTGGAACAGCAGAAGCCAGAGCATTATGGTGATTTCCACACCTACAGATGGAAGAAATTACTATCTTTTGTCATCCCTGTTGACAAAAGGGAATAGGAATCATATCCCATTCATTCACAATTCCCAAGAGAACTGAGCTCAGAAAAAGGCCAAGTAGTTACTTAATCCTCCATGCAAATTACAACATATTTCCAAACTCCCTTTTGTTGTTGTTGTTTAGAAGAGAAAAATTCAGAAATCTTTGCATATTATTTACAAAAAAATAAATAAAGATCAACAAATTACATGAGTGTTTCCTTAAAAGTTCACCTCAGACTGGAAAAGAAATCCTATCTCATCATGCACTATCATGACGATTAAAGCAACTGAAATGATTTTAAAAGGTGATTAAACCCTGTTCCCTGCATAGAGGAGCTGCAACAGGCCATGACTCAAGGTTTTGAAAACCCTTCCTCTGAACACTTCCTCCCATGGGGTGGGATCAAAGGGTGACTGAAGTCCACAGCACTGTTCATTTTCCAGCTTACAACAAGGATAAGCACCAGACCAAGCCGAGGCCTCACATCCTTGCCTTGATGAAATCAGCTTTGATGGTATTTCTTGCCTGTGAAACAGACATAATCCTGTCTATTTCAGGCCCTGTAAGAGCTAAATTTACTCAAATAACAAAGGTGAAGCTAACTTTCAAAAAAAGACAAACTTATACATAAGGCATATATTTAGAAGACTTCTGACTCCAGTACTGAGCAAGTCCAATCTACCCACCAAACATTAACTCTACCAGCAGTGCCTGTGCAGGTGGTTAGAGAAGGACTAAAAGGTGTATGTTGGACAGGAGTAGAACATAAGACAAATCTGAAGAGTTCATGTTAAAAACAAAACAAAACAAAACAAAACAAAACAAAACAAAACAAAACAAAACAAAATGAATAAAAAACCAAAACCAAAACAAAAAAAAAAAACCAACCAAAACATTTCTTGGGGATTTGCAGGTTTTCTGCTTTTTTCTTGGAAGTGGAATGGTTTTGCCCTCCTTTCACTCCTCTGGCTCCAGGGGCTAAAACTCCTGGTCCTCACACGGTCACTTTGCTCTTCACCAGTACTTGTGTCCTTCCTAAAGTCAAGAGGATGCAACATCAGCTGCTCTTCCCTTGTCATTTGTAGAATCAAATACCTCAGCTCAAAAAAAGGTAGTCAGGGTAATCTGGATAAAATTGCTTTGCATTTTGTAGCTTTCTGTTGCCCAAAAGTTTTTGCTGTCCTCAAGCTTGGGATAAAAAATACCACTATTGCAGCTTTCTTTAGTGGTAATACCTTCATCTTTTTTTCTCACTCTCATTTCTTTGTATTTCATTTCCTTTTTGACTAGAAGCCTCTGTTTTCTCAGTATTTCACCTTGATTCTTGAACTCATGGGGGGGATTCCCTTTTCAGATGAGATGCTGAATGTTATTCCTCAGCTACACTGACACTAACTGGAAGAGAGAAAAGTGAAATTATCATGTCTGTAATATAAAAAGATAGAAAGAAACTATTATAGTATGAGTCCACTACAAACCTTTCATAATTGGGAAATCATTCCACCAAGCAGAAACTAAACTGGAAACATTAAAAAAAAAATTAAAAAAAACAAACTCAAACTAAAACCTTAACTCATCTTTGTACTAAATCCCAGAAGTTCTGGTATTTTAAAATTCTTCTCTCTTATGAAATTCCAGACATTAATACTGAGATTCTTCATCTAGGTGTCTGAAAGCTGACTTTTAAGTAAAAATCTTTTAACAGTTGGAAGAGGTTCTATCCATTTCAGAAGCTGTTGTAAAAAGATGTGAAGTTCTCTCAGGGTTTATGTACTTAACAGTAAATTCAAAGTGCTGCCTCATCACACTCCCAGGTGTGTAAATTCTGATTCTAATCTCTGGGCTCAAGGTTTTCTGTTCTTATGACAAACCCTAAACTCATAAAGTAAGAGCAACATGTAAGGTTAGCATTTGCAGCTCTTTTGTTGCCAGTAAAGCAAAATCCTTATAAATCACACTGCTGCAGAGTCATCACTCCTCTAATTAATTTGCCTATTAAATAGGCCTGCTCCTATTAAATAATTCAATTTCCACTGTTGCCTCTCTACAATGAAGGAAAATATCTTTGTTACATCAGTACTAACACACATCTGTCATTGGTCATTGTCATGAAAATGAGGGGGGAAAATGTCTCCTGGGGACACTAGAAAACTGTTTTTGAGAATCTCATTTCAGTCCTAGCAGCCTGCATATGTGACAGTCTCTTGGGATGTCAGAGCTGCACAAGCAACTCAAGGCACCTTTGAGAGTTTGATCCTCAGTCCTGTGAATGACCCAGCACAAGGAATACTCTCTCAAGAAGTTTCTACTTGATAATAAGAAGTGGGAGAAATACATTAAAGACATGCAATTTTTCCATTGGTTTCTAGGCTGTGAGGATCATTAAATAAAAAGAAAAGCAGAGAGGCAGAGGACAAGTACCAGAGTTTTAAAGAAGGCTCTGAGACAGCCTAGGGGAAACTGCTTAGATAAGCCTAACCCTGTCCCAGAATAGGCTAGGAATCCAATGTTTCACCATTTTGTAAGTCAACAGGCTTGGGATTGATTTTGTTCATATATCTTTTATGGCTAACACAATGTGTTAGTAGACTGCAAATATAATTTGTATGGTGCATCTCAGACACAGAAATACTCCAGAACTTTTCAGGCATACTGCACAGAGCTGCAAAAACCCACTGTGCACATACTCATCTGTGCAACTTCACTCTCTTGTCACTTGGAGTAGAATTGCTAGCTCACTCAAGGTTTGCAGAGTGGCAGAAAATGGATGTATGAATTACAGAAGGGAGAGAAAAAGAAACATTACCATCTGAGGGGTGACTACTGATGGTGCTTGGGGGAGGCAGAAATTTTTAAGGCAAAGTGCTGAAAGATCTCAGGCTGTGGATGGGTAGACAGTGACAGAACAAGGCAAGAAAGAGAAAGAAACAAGGAAAGGACACAACTGTCTGACAAGCTCAGCTGCAGCAAGCCTCTACGGTGCTTTGACATACTTTCTTTTAAGTGAGAAAATAATTGCCCACTACCAACCACAGGGAGTTACTGAGTTCATCAGAGTTGGGGTGGAAAAAAGGCAATATTCTGAAATGCCTATGAAGCCAGTGATTGATTGATTGATTGACTCACTCACTCACTTGGGTTGTATCACTGATCTGATTTCCACCACTGAACTGCAAAATGTACATGTCACATTCAGATATTTAGATGCAAAATCCTGTGAACACAGAAGAATTATAGAATAGTCTGAGCTAGAAGGGACTTTTAACGGTCATCTGGTCCAAGCCCTCTGCCATGGGTCAGCACACCTACAAGGAGACCAGGCTGCTCAGACCCCTGTCCAACCTGACCTAGAAGAGTTCCAGGCATGGAATCAGCTTTGTGGGAACTTGTGCCAGTGTTTCTCCATTCTCTTCATAAACAATCTAGCCTGTCTTAGATCAAAAACCCTAGCCCTTGTCCTGTCACTGCAGGCCCTACTAAAAAGTCAGCCCCAGCTTTCTTGTAGGTCCCCTTTAAGCACTGAAAGGCCTCAAAAAACCTCTCTGGAGCCTTCTCCAGTAGGGCTTAGCAGCAGGAGACAAAGGCATAGCCACCAGGAGAGAGCAAAACCATCAATTTTATTTCTGTGTGAGGAAAATTGCACAGATTAGGGGATGAGTAAATTTTTTTCACTCTTTCAGATTTGTGGGATTTTTCACATGACCTTTCGTCGAGCCACATGAGCACACATCAAGACATCAGGCTGATTCAATCAGACAGCTGTGCATTTACCAGGTACTCCACAGCCCTTCCTCAAGGAAGCCCTTCCAATTAGGAAAGGGCAGACCTAAGAGCAGCTTTTCCTTTAATTGCCATCATGGGTTTGGTTCCAGGTCATCATGGTTTGCACCATTTGCAAAATCTCGCCCTTTATAATCTTTATCCTCATCACTGTGAGTTTTCAAATGAAACAGCACTATCCAGCAGAGTCAAAGAGCTCCCCCCAAAATGCCATCTGTTTTCCATGACAGTAATGTCTGTTCCAGGAAAGCCTGCAGTCATTTGGAAGCAGTTGGCTTCTAAAGTTTTTGAGAATCTTCTGAATCCCTAACAAAAGATTATCATCTTTTCTAAACTCCTGATCCTCACATGGACATAAAATAAATCTTCGCTTTATATATAACTGTTGACTGAATTAGAAAGCTCTATCAAAAAGAGAAATGGCATTTAAAGCACTTCTAACTCATTTGGCTTTCTGTTCACTCATTAGCTGTACACATGTTTCACCTGTATCTTTCATTATTCACAGTAAGTCTATTTTTACAAGAGTATTTTGACAACTTTTTAACAGCAAATGCTGACTGATTTTATGGCAGTCCTCTGCAGAATGTTCTACAGATTATGCTTCCCTGGCATGGTACCAGCAGAACTCAATGTTTGCTCTTCCTTCTTAATTCAATGTATTAATATCATTTGGAGGGCTCTAATGTTCAAAACCACCCAGTCCTCAGCAGGTGCCATGAATCCATACAACCACATGGACCACAGGAGAGCAGCAGCAAATAAACCACCAGTGACTCTCCCCACTTTGCCTAATTCTACCAGGACCCTGCTGCTATTACAAGTTGTGTGGTTTGATGACAAGGCCTTTAGCTGAGATAATTTAATGTGTTCAGTGTGATTAAAGCATTACTACACTCATATGCTTATTCCTCCCACAGCTAATGACTTCTTGCTGGAATAGTCAAAGGGAACCTGGTTTGTGCTGAATGCCTATTTGCTTTATATTCATAAACTCATTTAGATCTAGTATTCTATTAACATATGATTCATCTGTATCGAAGCTAACTTTAAACACAATAGAAGCGCAATCACACTCCCTGCTTTCCTTGACTCTTCAGAGTCTTCAATTTGCAAGTCACAAAGAGACAATGGTCACACTCTCCTCTTGGTTTCCTTCAAGTAACACCATGGAGCCAGTAATCTCTGGCTCATGACCAGCCTAGAATTTGACCTTTTTCCACACAGAAAATGCAATATGCGATTTGTTGTAAAAATGTAGTTCTGTCTTTGTTTAAAATGATGTCAACATGATCATTGTCATCATAGCCTCAAGTTTTGTGGATTAGCTCACAGAAGAATATAAGCATTAAACAAGGAACAAAAGCACTGTTTTAAACAAAAATGTGATTTTCTTTTTCTTTTTCCCTAAAGGACTTATTTAAACCAGTCTGGAGCACTGCATAAAAGCATTCATATTTAGTCTGAATAGTGCTTATTTTGGATTATGATTGTTTCCGTGGGTGTTTGGCACCACTGTAACTAACAATTCCTATATTAGGCTTAAGAGATTTAACTTTTTCCTGTAGACAGGTTTAGCTCCTTGATAAACTTGCAGTGCTCCTTATCAGCTGTGGGCTGTTAGCAAGGCAGGGACAGCACATCTAGATAAATAATTCTGAGGGTTTTAATTATTATTAGCCATCAATGAATAACTCATGGCAGCCTTAGTGAATCTTGTTTCTTTTCTGTTCTGCAATCAGCTTATGCTTCTTTCTGGAATATTTGTTGTTCCTCTCAAAAATTTGTCAGATGCAGTCTCAGCTTGTAGATCTATCAAAAGCAGTTTGTGAGTAGCTGCTGGACAGAATTCAAATTCATTATAGGTTTCATCAGGCACACAGGGCTCAGGACAACTTTCTTATTCCATTAATTGCAAAACTATGACTGGAACACACGGATTTGAGTTAGAACTTACTCATTTAATTAACCAGGTGGGGATTTATTTGGGAGACTTAGGGGATGTTAGCTTCTTCTTCCCATTTTAAGAACACAGGACACAATCGTGCAGTTTCCAACTAACCAATATAGTTTAGGACTCTGGTCACATGTGAACTGATGAAATACTTACTTTTTAATGTATTCAAAGAACCCCGGTGTCCTTATGGCATTTTCTCTTCTTAATTTGGTAGGATATCTGCAGAACAAAGCAAACCCAAGACAAATAAACTTATATATGTAAGTAATTCTAGCAGACAAAATACACATAATTCACTACTCAGCTGAAGTATAGGAACTCTATTGCACACAACTGAATCCACTCTTGTAAACAAACCAGTAGCTTAATCAGGAAAAAAAAAAAAAGGTTTTTCTANTGTAAGTAATTCTAGCAGACAAAATACACATAATTCACTACTCAGCTGAAGTATAGGAACTCTATTGCACACAACTGAATCCACTCTTGTAAACAAACCAGTAGCTTAATCAGGAAAAAAAAAAAGGTTTTTCTAAAAACACTAGATGCAGAAACCACCTGCTATTTTGGGTAGACTCAGATCACATCAATTTGTCATGAGGCTGTTGAATATTTCCTGAGCTCACTTTTCTCCACTCCAAAATACTTATGATTCTTATTAGAGAGAGATTTTATCAAAGTTACATCAGATATTCCTTTTTTATTATAATTTGTTCAGTGGGTAAATTCCTGTATTTGTCTTCTCCCTTACTTCAACTCCTAGCCAAAGCATGGAGCTATGTAGTCCCAGCTTACAGTTCCATAAGAGATATTCTATAAGAGATATCCCCAGTGGCTGGGGACTTTGGGACATTTAATGTAATGTGTGTGGCTATATTATAGCTCTGCTGTCATCCTTACATATTTATTCAGGTTTAGCTCATGAACAACTTGTGTACATGTGGGAAACAATTCAGCTTGCAATTAAAGATGCCTCCTCCACTGCAAAAATGCCTCTGAGAATCTAGAACATCTTTCCCATTCATATTGAAATTCAGCAGCTAAAATAATATCTTCCCAAGTGATGTTCCCAAGGAGTTTCCTGTTGCCTGCAGAAAAAGTCTGAGGTAGGAGACCCTGAGCACTTAAATCTGATCTGCATTCTGAACAGACTCCAAAATTTTTCTTTCTCTTCAGCCTTTGTCAGCTATAAAAATGCTTCTGCTATTAATTTAGGAGCCAATGCCCAGGTGGCCAGCTGTAAATGTCACTGACAGACTGCTTGCTCCTGTTGAGTGGTGCCTCACTCCACCCCTACTCCCACTGAGGTCAATTTGCTGGGGGCAAGCAGTGCACAAATTCAGCAGGATTTGGCCTTCAGTGGGAGCCTGAATCTTTTTATGAAAAACAAGTGAAGGACTCTTCTGGTTTCCTGCCCAGTCAAAACTTTTATGTAATGTAGAAAGGGATAAAGTTCCTGCAGCACACATTAAAAATATGCTGGGGAAAGCAGCCGGGCTTATTCCTACCTCAAGCAAAGACAAACCCATCTGTGGGATGGATTTTGCTCAAGGACCTGGCTGCACTTGGCAGGTAATTGGGGAGGATGGGGAATCTGGTGTCTGCCTCAATGGGGTTGATTCTGGGTGAGAACTGGCTTCCTACAGCAGCTGTGCATCCATCACCAGAGCTGGCACCTTGCAGTCCCAGCTCTGCCTCTCCACATTCAGGGGTCAGAGCCCAGCCATGCTGACGAGGATGAGCTGTGGCCAAACTGGGTAGTGCTGCAGGGATGGAACTGGGGCTGGCTTCAGCACGTGACAACCCATCACTACACACCATCTCTCCTCTGAAGGACTGCTGTGACCTTCCCAAGGTCTAAGTCACAGAATGTTCTGAGCTGAAAGTGACCCACAGGGATCATCAAGGCCAGCTCCTCGGTGAATCCCCCAGGCAGGGATCCAACCCCTGCCTTGGTGTTACCAGCACACGAGCCAATCTCAACTCTTTAGCTTCCTTCCTGAGCAATATCATTTTTCTCTCTTGCGGTAAGAAGCAACAGCCTAAACAGTGCATGAGGGAGGGCTGACTGAGTGAAATGCTTCCATCTCTGAAGTGAAATGCTGGTTACATTGAGACCCACAGGCAGCTTTAAAACACATTTTGCAGGCATAATTTGAACTTTCTGCCCTTTTTTTTCTGTAATTGCGGAGATGGAGGTGACTCAGAACTGCACTAATGAGATGTTTGCATTTAACTTCCCCACTGTGAGTCCTGGTTGCCTTTCTGTGCTCCACTCTTCCTGTGACCCCCAAGTACTACTCAAAATCAGCCTTCTCCCAATTCCATGTGCTGGTGGGACCTTTTGGGTCACAACCTGGCCAAGAGAACACTAGGTCTGGGGTTCTGAATGTGTTTTGTGAGTCTCTCTGCAGGTACACACATCTTTATATTAATTTAAAATTAAATTAAGTGCCGATTTTGGTACAACTTAAATTGGGATACATGGAACAGCCTAACCTTGCATCCTGTAATTCTGTCTGGGCACTGTACTGCAGCAAAAATCCTGGATTTTTTCAATTTTAAAACCAAAATAACCAATACACTCATAACCTGTGTGCTTGGGGAATATCACAGAAATGGGCACTGGTAGATTTGAGGGCATGAAGATGACAAGGATTTAACAATTACAGCTATTGAAGTAATAAAATACTGGAGGTTTTTTTACAGTGCTTTATTAAGTGTGCCTATGTCATTGTCATGTTAAAACTGCACACTGCTCTGGGCATAAAGGAGGATTTTAAAAATAATTGGAAAGCTGTGTAAGTTCATTGCTGTGGCTGATAAGAGTTGTGACAGTGTTGCCTTAGCCTGAAAATCTAAAAATTTTGTCCAAGCTTCATATTGCATATATTTAAATCCAGATGTCTTTTTCAATGATTTCCTGTGCTTTGGACTGGTTTTCAGTCTGAAAACTACAAGGTGTTGCATTCAGTCTGTGATAGCTAGACTTTCCCTAATCTCAAATAAGTGTGCTGTGTGAATTTTGCTTTGTGTAAAATAATATGAAATGTGCTACAAACACAGGTTTACACAGGAATAACACCAAACTGGGCCCACTAAAAAAAAAGCAAGCCCTTGATTATCCTCTTACTATACAAACTCTGTACCTTACTCTTAGATTTTCAGGCTGGATTTGCAACAATTTAATTAGACAACAGACGAAACAGACTTGAGTAGGAATTAAGGACTTTGGGTATTTTTAAAAGAAATTTGGTGAACTTTTATGGGGATGGTCCATAGACTAAGGGAAAGGTAGCTGTGAGAAAATCTATCGAAAGATCAGGAAGCTAATGGTGCATTGGGGAGGGTGAGACCTGGCATGACCTAAATGGTGCCAAAGGGGTGAACACTGTCCTGGTTTCAATTATTAAATACCTCTCATCTCAGTCCACGAGGTGTTGGGGGTTCTTCCCTCCTCTGACTCTCCTCCCTGTCCTACAGGGCAGGGAGTGAGCAAGCAGCGGTGTGGCACTTAGCTGCCAGCTGGGGTTAAAGCACAGCAAGGACGGACCATAATCCTGCTTCTCTAGAAGCATGAGAAGCAGCTAAGCTCAGGCTCTCTGCAATCTCTTTATTCCTAGAGGCATGTAGCAGATTCCCACTCTCACTCAGCTCAGTTACAAAAGCAGCTCTGCTGTGGAAATGACCAGGAAAACTGCTTTCTTCCAGAGGGCTGGCATCTAAACTGTCCATGGTCTTATCAACCCAACCAAATTCTCCCATAAAAATTCTTTTAAAATACAGAAGACAAAAAGGTGAGCTAGCTGAAGAGCCTTATTTAATAATTATGGAATCACAGATTAGTTTGGGTTGGAAAGGATCTTTAAATGTCTTGTGGTTCAATCTCCCTGCAGTGAGCAGGGACTGTTTTGTCTTCCTATTCAGTACCTCTAACAAAAACGAAAATGCAGGTTTTTTCCATAGCTCTTTGTCAAGGGATAGGAATGCCCAAGGCTTCAGACACACACATGATAAAACATAAGGTCAATATCTTATGATTATGTCTTAATTTCTGATGCTTTGAGGGTTTTACTGGAGATTCGCACATTATCATCTCCATCTCTGAGAGTTACAGCTGACATTTAGCTCCTCTCCAGTTTTGCAAACAAAAACTTTTATTTCCTTCTTCATCACGGAGCTCTCAGGTACCAAGAGGATGCTGGCTTCAGGATTCTCTGGTGGTGCAAAAGGGGTGCTCTGTTTTCTCAGAGGTGTTTAGCTCCCAGTCACACCCAAGTGCCTCCCTGCGAAAGATCAGAGGAGTGCTGGGCTCCGTGTTTGACAGCAAGAAATGCAGACTCAGGAAGGACTCATGGAGTGTGTAACACAGCTGGAAAGCACCATCACGATGTCAACAGCTAGGATTACATCACAGAGCCTGAGCTGTCTCTGTTTTTTCTTTAACATGATATACCTATCCTCTGCTAACCAGCACCACGTTAAAAATACGTGAGCTTCTCCAGGAGAGCTCACTTGTACAAGACGGATAATTTGACACTGGCATTTGTGCTTGGGAATTCTGAGACTGTGCTGTTAAAGGGGACTTGTGTTTTCCAAAACAGACTTTACAAAGATCAGGCTCCATTCTCCTTGGGCAGATTGTGTAAATTCTTCAGTTCTTAGGCTGCTTCTGGAGTATGAGAAAATCAATTTGTCACACGTACGTGTCTGGTTGGACTGGTGCTTCTCCTGCACCACCTTTCCAGGAGAGCATACAGCATCACATTATTTAAAGGCTCCCTGGAACGAAAGCCACATACCCAGTTCATTTATTTCCTCCTAGAACCACAGCCTTGGGTGAGTGCCATTCTCACTTGTACTTTATCTCATGTGTCAGCACTTTACAGACATTTTCCTTCTGCCAGCATAATCTCCTGTGTGAGCCTAATCCTGCCAAACTTCAGAATAATTTGCCCTTCTAAGACATTTTCTTTGTCACTTATGTTTTTCTGATACCTTTTCTGAAGGGGATTTAGTTGTAATCTAGACCATAGCAGACAAAGCAAGTTATTGGAGAGATCAGCAGCCTGCTCCTCAATGTCACAACCATACAGGACTCAATCCACAGGTGTGGGTACCACACTTGGCTGGAGGCTAGAACAGACACACTGGATCCAAGGAGGTATTTCCTGCTGTTGGGAGGCTGGGAGAGAGCTCTGCACAAGGTCTGGATCCTCACAGAGACTCACATCTCTTTCAGGGTGGCACCCCTGCCAAGCTGCATTTTCTGCTGTGCAGGCAGTGCCCAGAGGCACGAGCGAGCCCAGAGACTTTCAAGAATGTAGCTGACTCCTGCCCAAATCCATTTGGTTCATACAGAAATCCTCATTAAAGCCAGTAATTTGGGCAAGGTCACCTCAGTTGATTTGAGGAAGGGTTTGCAAAGTCAGTTTCTAAAGCAGCAAACAGAAGGGTTAAGCCCACATTGCCTCTATGTTTCTCTGAGGAGATGAGGCAATTTGCCAATTCTGCAACCCTCACTAAACTTGACAGAATTGTTTAGCTGGACAAATTGGGTGAATTATTTCTTAAACACATGCTGTTGTGGCCTTTCCCTTAACTTGCTTGTTCAGTATTTTCCTGGTTTTTCTTTTTCACCATTCTTATAATTTAACTTTGATAAGTGCCTGTGATTTCTTACTCTTTCCCCCTCCCCATTCATCCCCACCTCTAAGCCAAAGGGAACAGGAGTGGACAAACAAAAAGAAGCCTGTGGTCCTGCCAGAATGATGCAGCAGTGGGGTGCCCTCCTAACCTTGTGAAAATTGAAGCCTTTCCCTGAAAGTTAAACAGTTTTTATTCACCTTTATTGAGTGTTTATACCAAGTGGCCTTTTGAAGCCACCCAAAGCAATGCAAGGGTTGCACACTTGCACACAGCCTGTAATAATTTTATATTTGCCGCAGAATTCGGGGNACCACACTACACAAATGACATTGATGCTGGTAACAATTCTGACACTGACTTCAAACAGATTTTTTTTTTCTTTTTTCTGTTCCCACCTCCCTGAATTTTCACGAGCACTAGAACTGTCATCTTGGAATAAAGAAGCAAAAACACAGGGAAAGTTGCATTAAACGCAGTCTGGTCCATGCCTACATGGAATGGCATCCTGTTTTCATGAGGGATTCCTGAGTGGGGCCATGATAGGGGATCTCCTACTGGAACAAAATCTGGGGAGGAAATCGTTCTTTTTGTGAGCCT
>VZRX01001536.1:20353-35434 GCA_013398075.1 Notiomystis cincta
GCCCCCCTCGCCCCGGGACGCGCTGCTGCTGGCCGTGGCCAACCTGAACGGCGTGCCCGGGCTGCTACCCTACAACCTGTCCCTGGAGGTGGTGATGGCGATCGAGGCGGGGCTAGGCGACCTGCCCCTCTTCCCCTTCTCTTCAGCCAGCGCCTCCTGGAGCAACGACCCCGTCTCCTTCCTGCAGAGTCTCTGCCACACCGTGGTGGTGCAGGGGGTCTCCGCCATCCTCGCCTTCCCGCAGAGCCGTGGGGAGATGCTGGAGCTGGACTTCGTCTCGGCGGCTCTGCGCATCCCGGTGGTCAGCATCGTGCTGGGCGAGTTCCCCCGGCGGAGCCTGGTAGGGCGCTGGGGACACGGGGGAAAGCGGCGGGCAGCGCTCCGGGGACCCTGCCAGAAGGGGTCAAGGGACGGGCGTCGGAGCCGGGCAGGGGTCGCGGCGGGAGGACTCTGACCGAGGGAGAAGCGCGCGGACCCCGGTGCTGCCGGCATCGCTCTTCGGTCCCTCCCTCCTTTGGCACCCCCTTCCGCTTTAGCCGCGGGTCTCAGCCCCGGGCTGGCCGGGGTCAAGCATCCTCTCTGTGAAAGGCAGACTCGGTGGCACAAGCGAAGTTGTTAGCCCGAAGTCATTCACTGCGATAAGCTGTAGAGGCGAAAGCAGAAGTGGGGTGCAGGACATGCTTTGCATATCAAGAGAAGGTTGTTAAGGGGGAGAAAAAAAAGGGAAACTGAAAAAACTCCAAACGTCTTTCAGAATGTTTGTTATTTGTCTTAATGCTGTAGTCTGTGTACGGGCAGGTTGTTCACCAGGTGACATTTCTCAGGGAAGTTGCTCAGTGTAACTTTGCATCGAGCTGAGCTAAAGCACCAGGATTTTCTGTACTTGTAGTTCATCCATTGGTACTAGATCAGATTTTCGACAATTCGAGTTGCCTAACTGAAGTGGTGGAAGCTGCAGCCCAGCCTGACTGTTTGTTTGATCGTGTGGCTAAAATAGTAGAAACTGAATTGTGTTTGACAAAGTCTTAGGCTCAAGCAGTAGTAGCATCAGGAGTTAAACTTTCTATCACACAAAGATGGCAACTTAGTGTTACACACTCTGGAAAAATGAGATAGTACAGTATTTTGCAACTGTATTCCACGCCAGGAGTCATCTTTTGGTAAAAGAGTTGGAAGAAAATGCTCTATTCTGTAAAGCAGCCTGTGCAAGGGAAGTCATAAGTAAAATGGTACAAGCTGCCTTTTAAGTACAGGATAAATAGTTGTTTTATATGAAAAGAGGTAGCTCAACTTTTCTCTTAAAATGTAATCAGAATAAAAGTTTGCCAAGTGAATTTGCTTTACAAAAGCAAATATAAACCACAGCCTGGATCACTGTTAAATTTCTTTGAGTTTGGGGGCAATTTTTTCAGTTTTTGTGTTTTTGAATTGTGACAGAAAAGGTAAAAAAGTCTGTGTTAGGTAGCTCCTAGTCTGTAACTGAAGATGTGACTGCTGTATGCTCGTCTGAATCACAGAATGGGTTGGGCTGGAAGGGACCTTAAAAATGATCTCGTTCCCCCAGACCAGACTGCCCCAAGCCTCATCCAGCCTGGCCTTGAGCACCTCCAGGGATGGGGCAGCCACAGCTTCATCATCCTCACAACTGAGGTTTTCCTCCCAATATCCCATCTAACCCTGTCCTCTGGTAGTTTGAAGCTGCTGCCCCTCTCCCTGTCGCTCTCTGCTTTTGTCAAAATCCCCTTTCAAGCTCTTTTGTAGCCCCTTTAATTCAGACAGGCTTCTCTACCTCAGCAAAACCCATGTAACTCAGGTCTCTCTGGATTTAAGTAGAAATTCAGGGGTAATCAGTGCTGCTGAGTTCTGTTACTGATGGTGCCAGTAGCATCCAAGTGTTCTGTTCCATCTACCAGCCTTGCAGCTGCGGTCACAGTGGTGCTGGAGCCAACAGCCAAAGCATCCTAAGGGCCAAATCCTGAACCCAGCATTCCCTTGCTCTGGCTGTTAGCATTATTTAATCTTCCATCTCAGAGAAGGGTCAGTTCACTCAGAGCAGCCTGAGTTCACAAGATGTGTTAGATTTCATTGCTGCTTTCCAAGGACTTCAAAGGTCCTACTTACCTTTCAAATCGTTCTCAGCAGGGAGCCCAATGGATCAGTCTGTCCAATTAAAGACTTTGTTCTTAAGCAGACTTTAACTGGCATTGTCTTCAGTGACAGTGAAACCAATGCCTGGCATAGCACCTGTGCTGTACAGACTCTGTTTTCCTTTGGCCTGAGCTGAAAAAAATTACTTTTCAAACCTCTGTGGATTAAAAAAAAAAAAAAAATCTGTCTTACTCAAAGGCCAGCACGTAATACAAGTCTGTTAGTCTCTCAAAGTTGTCTTGGAGGTGCTGACATCTTTCTGAACACTCTTTTTTACATTAGTTTCACTTACTACATACCACTTTTAAGGCTAGCACTGGAGGCAGTGCTACAGCAGCCTTACCTTGCTTGCTTCCTGGAGTTACAGGATTTCCAGGAGCATATTGGATCCAGGAGTCCCTGGAGCTGTTTGCCTCAGCAGTCTCTGTTGCAGGCAGGGATTTTGTGTTGCTCACAGTCCCATGCCATCACTGACATGAAATGAACACACCACAGACTTGTCACCTTCTTGTCTCTTGACCTGGAGCTGCCTCTTCCACTGGCTGGCCATCTTAGAGGAGGCAGTTGTAAATGACATCATTGTAGATTTTGCTGATGGGCCCAGCATGCAGATTTCCAGACAAGAAGACTCATCTCTAATCCTGCTTCTGAATTGGCACCCCTGGGGTCACCCCTCCTACTAATGCTTGGACAGAGCATCTTCCCTCCCACAAAACCACTGCAGCAAACTCTTGGGAGTGCCTGCAGCCGTCTTTCTTCCAGGCAGGGACAGAAGCAGATCCAAAACTTGTTTGCCCTTGGAGAGCATTGTTGCACTGTGTGCATGTGAAGACCATGGCAAACATAACAAACCCAGTATTCACGAGATGCTGTGTCTTACTTCTTCCCCTCAGCATTCAAATCATTTACTAGGATGGTTTTAAGGCAGTAATGTATAGCAAAGTCTCATTCTCCACACTACACCAGGACAGAAACATACACATGCAATGTCTTGTACTGCTGCTGAATGTGAACCTCATTACTTCATGTAGGAGTTTATAACAAGCAAATGCTCACTGGAATAGAAAAGCACATTGATCTGGGAGAAAATCTTCTCCAACATGGCAAAAAGCAATGCTTAGAATGGAAGGGAAGATAAAGATCCAGAACTGAAAGACATTTCAATAATACTGCCTGTTGTCCCTGTGGTATTTGGTGATTGTAACACTTCAGACGTGTAACATGAGAGGAAATCCACAGCATCAAAGGTGGGCAGCTGCAGTCATGTAAGATACCGAGACTGCATTTTCCAAAGTTTTGTGATTGTTCAATCATGTTTAAAAATCCATTTCTTATTAAATTCAACCACCTTGAGGCTAAAGAGGGAGCACAAACAGTGTTTCCCCGTGACAGGAACAATCACAAGACAACAGCCATCACAAGATGTGGTACAGCACTTGTTCTCCCACTAGCAGGAACTTATTCTGGAGGTTCAGGAATGTGTTGGCTTCAAGGGAGGCTGCACAGAGTAAAATGTGACACACTTTTTTTTATTTTATATATGTGATTTAATTACTTATGTACACTAACAGTAAATCAAAGTGCTGTTGTGACCTGAAAAAATGTTGTTTACTTTTCCCACTTTACTGACACTTCAGTAAATTTTCACACTCAGTAAGCAAAGTAACAATTTAACACTGTCGTTCAGCAAGCAAAAAAGCCACCGGATTTCTTTACTACTAGCACAAATGCAAATTGCAGTGAAATTTTGACAGCTCATTATTTTGGAGACAGCAGCTCACAAGCACTGATGCCACTGAGGCAAGGCTTGTCACCTTATATATGTTTGTATCAACAGAAGCACTTTATTTTTTGATTCCAAGATTGCCAACATCATTAATAATTTTCCCAGGGATGGAACAGGGGAAAGATCCAGGAAACATGAACCATAAATAAATACAGTGATATTGCTTCCAGTAGTAGAGCTCAGAGCTGAGAGTCTGGGAAGAATAGTCAGTAATATCCATTTTGTTGGTGATAGTATCAGAAACACAGGGGAGGTCATGTTTGCAGCAGTGTTCTCTGAATTTAAAGGAGTATTTTTTGTGGGTTTCAGATAAATCAGCACCTCTGATGTCTGTTAACATGAAAAGGAATCTTTTCAGAGGAACTAAAAAGAATAAAGTAATTGCAAATAATCAGTCCCTGCCAGTCTATGCTTGACCTGGTTTCTGGAGGAACTGAAACTGCAGTGCTACTGATTACTGCTATGACTTCACAAGGGGTCAACAGAATAAATAAGCCAAATCAGAGTTCCAGGTTAAACTGAATTTTCCAGTGAAATAGCAAGCTCAGCCTGAGAACAGATGCTGTAAAAGGAAACTGCCTTTGAACATTTTGTTTTTTCATTTGTTTTTAAAGGAATTAAGCTCTTTTTTTTCTTTTTAACAGCTTGCAAATTTATAGATATATATCTCAGACCACTCTGGGTGAGGAGTTACAGGTCTTTTTGGAAATAGAATACCGCTATACCGCTATGAATACAGTGTTCTCAGAAGTCATACTGACCTGCAAGACACTTGACTATGCATTGCACCAGTAAGGGCAGGCAGAAATTACAACAAAGGGATGGAGATGGGGGAAAGCTTCTGCCCAACTAAATGACCAGAGACACTTTTTTCTTTCCTCCTTAGAGCCAGAATTTCATTTTTGCAGAAAAGTGGTTTTGACTGGCTGGGGGAGAAAGTTTTGATCCATTTTCCAGGGAGAGAACAAAACACACGAGCTTGGCTGAAGGCTCTGGTCATTCAGACTGTCTTTGCTAATCTGTCTCAGTCCAGGTCTTGGAAGCTCAAGCTGGTTTCTGTGTAGGTGAGGAATATGTGTTCAGCCTTTCTCTGTGGTCACCAACCCTTCTCACCTCCCCCTGAGTAAATTGTGTGGCACCTGCCTTTTGTGTACTGCAAGAGGGTTTGTGAGAGGGGCCTTGAGAGGAATCAAGGACAGAAATTGAGAGGATGTGCAAACAGATGCCCAGTTGCTTCTCCTTCAGCCAGAGACCTCAGTGGCAGTTCCTCTATCAAAAATCTTTGCACAGAACAAAAAGGAAAAAAAAAAAAACCCAAACTAGTCTCTTTACTGGAGTTAGAGAAGTCAGTTTTTTTGGTTTTAAGGAAATTTCAGTTAATCACAGCTGCAGAAAATCCCTTTTTAGAATGCAGTGGTGAGAATGTTTTTACATCAGTTCTCTCCTCTGGTTCCTTAATTTTAAAGTCTCTTGGAGACAGAAAGAGCCAGAAATCTGCAGGGATTGCCCTCGTTCAGAGGTGGCCAGTAATGAGGTTTCCTCATTCCTCATCCCATGCTGATTCTCTAATGCAGAAGAGCTGAGTTAACAACAAATTCAATACCATACATGATGTTTATTTTGGGTTTGGCTTTTTTTTTTTCTATTCTGGATGTTCACCAGACAATGTCTTCCTCACTGCTAGGTCTTTCATAACACACTGCACAAACTCCTGTCAGTGATGAGTGATTAAAACATTACAGCAATAAATCATTGATTATTACTTTGCTGAAAGACAGGCATTGTCAGAAGAAACATCAAAGAATACTTGGCTTAAGCCACCAAGTAAAAAATTATAATTTGGCCTAGAATAGACAAATTTAAAGACAACCTGCTGTGAGATTTTATATGAGTACATAAGTTACTGTACTGAACAGATTGTTAACAAAGAAAAGTAAGTTGGAGTATTCAATATAATTTCTCCCAAGAATTTGTCCACAAAAGCTAGAGAAAGTACCCTGTCTTTCCACAAAATAGAAGTAGAGCTATAGAAACTGGAAAACAACCAAGGATTTTGTGATGCCTTACTCAATTTATTTCTTATTATTAAATTCAAAGGCTACTTACAGAAGTTCTCACTTAGGATATGTATAATAAATTGTTTACTGTTTAAACATGAAATATTGCAAACACATAGTATTAGGACTTTAGGCTCTGCTGAATCTAGTTGCAGTTTTAAGCCCTCAAATAAAATGCTTATTTCATGTTCTATTATTTTCTTCTCTGGATTTCCAAAGAATTTTTAAATGTGAAAGAAAACCAGGCATAACATGGCTATAATTTATGTATTTATCGTAATCAGCAGAAACTGGAAAAAGCAGTTTCTTTTGAAAACCTAAGTTTGCCTTCCAACAAAGACTCAGAGTATAAACCACTGTTTCTGTAGGTGTTACTGAAGGGCTTTTAGAGAGTGGAAGGGTTGTCTTCTCAATTTGATTGAATGAAAGAGTGCACCAGATCTCACTGCAATAGAAATAGCTGTTCATTGCAGAGCTTGTTCTGAAGAGCTGAAAGCATCCAGAGAAAAGAGGAGGAAGAAAACAAGAAAAGGAAGCAAGAAAACTGGAAACATCACATGTCAGTGACGCAGGGGGAGAGAGGAGAAAATAAGCTGAATTGAGAAAAGAAAGAAGAGGTGCCCTTCCCTATCTCTACTTTTTGGTGGTTCTAGCAGCATAACACCAGGGAACTGAATTTTGTAGGAAAGCACTGGACAAAAAGCTGGGATCACCAAGCACAGAGGAGAATGGCTTGCCCAAATCAGGGTTGAATTCACAGGGCTGTCTTTGTCCCTGGCTAAGGACAGTTGCTTCTAGTGAGTAATGCTTGCCCAGAAAAAGCATTTTGTTCCTCCAAAATGCACTGTCTTCCTTGCAGGCTTCTCAGGAAACTGGTTAGGCCAGCATCTGGGAAGCATTTGTGGGAACAGGGATTATGTCAAAGGTAGATAGTGGTTTACTGCTGTTGCCAGAGGGACATCCTGCAAAGGGTGAGAGGCCTTGGTGTGGCTGGGTGTGATTAATGGAAGCCTTTTTTGAACTTGATGCTGAGAATTTTACTAAGAGTCCCTTGTGATACTCTGGGACCCAGGGTCAGACATCTCCTGATTAGGATTTCAGGACATCAGGTTGCTGGGATGCATGCAGCATCATCCCAGTAGGTACCCAGAAGGGATTTCCTAATAAATGGGAGCAGGTGCAGGCACAGGAACTTTAGAATTGGAGCTTTGGACATCAGCGACTGTTCTTTACTCCTGATCTGGCCCTGAAAGACTCCACATTTTCCCCCAAACCCTGTCAGTCAGCCAAATGGGTTCTCACCAGCACAGGGAAAAAGGATGTGCAGATGGTGGAAGTAGCAGAAGAACTAGGAGAAGGATTTGAGCTTGAGTAGGCAGCACTGATAGATGATTCATTTATTAAGGGAGTCACACTCGAGCAAAGCTGCTTGTTCAAGGGGCTCCTCATCAGCGTGACTCAGAAGTTCACAGCCTGGCCCCAAGTGCTTCACAGCTGTCACAGCAAGCTGGTAACACTGCTCATGGTAATTATGGACAGCTCCATGGAGAGCTGAGGCACAGCACAGCCTTGCTACATCACACCCTGCCCTTGTGGGGCAAAGCGCCCCAAACTTGGTGTGCAGCTGGCCTTGAGGCTGGGGTTTGGCTGCAGACAGGGTTCCAGAGCATCTCTCTTTTCAGGCTTGATGTTCACCCCTCAGACCTGAGCTCTGTGTGTCATTTCTCTGTGGTGTAGGTCCATACAGCCTCTGAGGAGCTTCTTGCATCCCTGGAGCACAAGAATACCCTGTTGGTACAGGCAGAGAGCAAGTGCCACCCCCATGCCAGGCAGCCACCCCTGTGCCTCTGCAAGCCCTGAGTGCCTCACCAGTGAGTGGGGAGATGATGCTGAACCTCTTAGATGCTCCCTGCTGCAGGAATGATGAGCTGGAGGAGCCCTCAGAAGCTAATTGGAAGGTTTCCAGTTGGCAGCAGTTTGGAAAGGTCTAGTGTGCAGTGTTAGTGCTGGATAATTAACTTTTATCTGAAATGTTTCGGCCTGGGTGGCTGCAGGCTGCAGATGGGGGGGTGGAGGACTGGAGGTGGACACAGGTTCACCCTCAGCAGACAGTAAACCACAGTAAATGGGGAAATTGCTGTGATCCTTCGATTCTTATTATACAGAAAAAAATCAGATGTTGGGGAGCTCAGAAGCAGCAGCCACCATTTTTTCCTCTTCTTTCTATGGTATTTTTATTACTCTTTCCTCACCAGCTTTCATCTCTTATGATAGTTTCCAAAGCCTTTTTACAATGTGGAAAGTATTTGAAGTGGATTATAAAAATCTATGAATGTGCTGCACAGGCATATTTTAAACTCTTAGTATTTCCCTGAAGGCATGCTATCCCACTTCCAGCTTCTTTAAGACTGTGAAGGAAACGATTGCCCATGCTGTTCATACGACATTTTACAAGACTTTCTAACTTGAGACAGAGGCAGAAGACAAGATAGATCTTCAAGCATCAACTGAGATTTTAGAAATGAAGTTTTGCATTTGTTGCAAAGAAAGAACTATTAGATATAGCAAATAATAACCAGAAAGAGCAGCTGAATTATGCACCAGCCTCTCTCAATGATGCAACTGATAAAGCAGTTGCATTACACTCCTTTTAATGGCATACTCACTCAAACTGGCTTAAAAAGATCTTTTTATTTTGCAAATCAGATGAAAAGTCGGTATCGTTGAGTTGACAGTTTGATAATTTTCCAGTGCTATTTTAGGTGAAAGCATAATTATTTGTCACTTTCTGAGTGTGTAAGGCTCACTCACATCTAGCTGCTTTCTGTGGGATAGCAGTTGTTTTTAAGAATTTTCTGTTCTCAATGTAAGTATCAAAAGTAGAAAAACCAGATCTGACCTCTACTTGGAGCTGCCCTCCTTTGAGAATGTACTGAAAGTGTTTTAGCTGTGATTTACATTGTGTTAACTAATACCATAGAGCTGATTTTACCCTTACCTTGGAAGGGCAACAGGGTGAAGGGTTTATGTACCTGGGTTCCCTCTGCTTAAATTTTGTGTGTGATAGGTGATAAACTATAGAGCTTTGAGGTGACAAAGAGATACCCACAGACAGCCTTGAGGCAAACACAGGTAAATAGTTACAGCAAAAAGCATTGGTATTTTTTGGTTTAAGTGCTTTGAGGCATGAGAATTTCAGATGTCTTATATTTTGTCCCTGAAAGTGTTGAAGGCCAGGTTGGGTAGAGCTCTGAGCAACCTGGTCTGGTGGAAGGAGTCCCTGCCCATGGCAGAGAGTTGGAATGGGATGGGCTTCAAGGTCACTCCCTGCCCCAATCATTCTGTGATTCTGTGGTCTGTGAAAGTGTCTGCTGCTGAGCTCATGACCAGGGAAATGGTAAAAGGTGCCATCAGGTTTTTTTCCTCAGAGATTCTGGGGAGAGGAAAAGCACTTATTAATCACCTCTATAAAAGTTCCTATGACAATGTATCAGTATAGAAGTACCCTGGTAGGCTGGTACGGTTAACAACACTCCTGTGGCATCTGATTAGGAATCTTGCATCAGCAGTCAACAGAGGGAAGCCAAAATGATGATTATTCAGTCATCCTTATGATCGTCTTTTTATACACATGAATTATTTACATAGTACAGGGTGCTTACAAGCTTGTTAATTAAAACCTGCTTTTTCACTTCAACTTATACCCCTAAGATTTCTTCAGAGCGTGTTATCCTTCTAATGACTTTTATTTCATGTTTGTTAAGCCATATATTGTTTAATGTTTTCTTCTGTTCCCTAAATTGAAAATCCTTTAATGTGGAATACTCTTGGGAAAGGATTCCTTCACAGTGACAGTTTGTTTTGAGAGAGAGGGAGTTGGGTGGTGGGTCTGTTTTGGATATTGATACCCAGAATCCCCATGAATGTTCAAATATTTTTTCAGATGCTCTGTTATCTTCCTACTCTCCCATTTTCAGTATGGCATGCTCATTTCATGCTTTCTTTAGCTTGCTCATTGATCTTTGTTCTAAGGTCCTGTCTTTCCTGTAGGATACTACAGATCCTGAACTTACAGAGTCTATAAACTGCAGAAAAAGACTGCAAGGCTCTATTGTGATACAAATGATCAGCAACATAAATTGCTCATCACTCCCTGTTCATCTGCACTGAAGAGCACCAAAAATAAGGCACTTATTTATAAATAGCTCAGCCTGCTAGATTCCAGCAAAACACATTTTTGTATCTTCCCACCATTTTGACAGTGCATATAAATATGTAACATGCAGTTATGTGGAAGTGAGCTGTGCCACGATGTCCTCCTGGGGTGTTCACAACCCTTACAGGTTTATAAGTGGCAAATTTGGGCTGTGGTGGGATGCAGCAGTGCCACATGATTAGCAGAAGAAAGATGCTCTGTTTGACAGGGAATGGGAGCTTGTTGACTAGCTCATACTGCCTTTGTGTTTCTCCCCAGAATTGTATTTTAAGAGGAAAATGAAGTGAGAATTCACAGTGAATAATACATCTGATAATGACAGACATTTGTTTTTTTCTGCCTGAAAACCACCTGAAATTTCTGGAACAAGGCAGAACAAAGGAAAGGCAGCATCCCAGAGTCTTCCAAAACATCTATGAGAGTGCTTCCTTTTACTTCACTGGCTCTGACTAAGGACTAGTTTGAGATACAGTTTTGGTTGTTTACTAAGCCCATGATTTTTCCCCCCACAGTCCAATAAACACAGGAATCGGAGACAGGAGTGGAATCTGGAACTTGGAAATACTCCAAGTGTTTGGTTTCGCTGTGCATTTTCTATGAGCATTTTTCCCAGTGTAATTTGATTACTGAAATGGTCATGAAAAGAGGAGAATGTTCATGTTGAGGAGAATAAGAACAGCTGAAAAAAATCTTTTCAGTTGTGTGAATGCCTGCATGCTGTTTCTGATGCAATTGACATCATTTAAAAAAAAAACAAAAAAAAAACAAAAAAAATTTATTCAGACTTCATTTAAGTGTGGTATTGTTTTGCTTTGAATGAGGAACTAGTCCAATAGGATCTGTGGTTTGTTGCTGTGATTCTAAAAATATATTCATAAGCCAACTTTAGATTTCTGTCAACTCTAACCTTTAATTTTACCTGAATTTGACTTATTTTCACCAGAGAGTTCTCATTTTGCTTAAAAACCTATAGAAAGGAGTTCATTATGATTGAGAATAATTCAGACAATTCATCTTTTTGTGGATCCATATTATGCCAGCACTGTGAGAGCAAATGCATGTCTTCTGAGAGTCATACAAAATTATTACAATTTTATTGGAGAATAATAAGCAACAGAATGGCTTATTATCGTCAGTAAGAGCAGGAGAAATGAGTCTGCAGTCTGACCACTGGACAGGGAACTCAGATGGGAAATTCAGTCCTCTTCAGTACAGTTAAAACCACAGGAAAATACACTGGGCTGAGTACTGGAATAGCTGCTGGTCTACCAGTCCAGGCATGAAGAAGTCCAGATGTATTTCTGTGCCTTGTCAGAAGTATCCTCTGGAAGATTAAAAGTTGCCAGGGGATGTCAGAATTACCCATGGCATGTTGCCCGTCTGTAAACAATGACTGCCCAACGTGATGATGATGTGGCTGTGATTTTTTTGTGCATACTTTTCATGGGTTTTGGTCCTCACACCTCTTTGCCTGGCCAGCCCTGCCCTGGTTTTACAGTCCACCTGTGTGTCAGTCAGTGTGCTCAGGTGTGCATAAAACCCTCAGGCACTTGAAGAGTGCTCTCCAAAAGTTGCTGAACTTCTAGAAAAGACAAGCAAACCTTTAACAGAAGATCCTGGTTTCTGTGAGCCTCCCTTTATTGCTTTTATTCTCACTGCTGGCTGACTGTTTCAATCCGGTTTGCCAGGTACCTCACGGAGCACTTCTGAGGTATCAAAGCTTTATTGCAACAAAATTCAATTCAGCTTATAGTTTTTCACCCTCTTTAGTTCCATCCCAGGTCACTGAAGTGTGTGGAAGTATAATTCTGCACACTGCTGTAATTACTGTAATACATTGCCCATCTCTGGAAGTGTTCAAGGCCAGGCTGGATGGGGCTTGTAGCAAGCTGGTCTAGTGGAAGGTGTCCCTGCTCTTGGCAGAGGGTAAGGTCCCTTCCAACCCAAACCATCCTAGGACTCTGTATCTTAGGCTGACCAAGACTTGCACTCAAGTGATAACGTCATGCAAACAATGAAAACTGAGACGTGGAAAGAAATAAAATCCCAATACTCCCTGTGTCCTCAGGGAATATACTTTCTTTTTATGGCCGTTTCTGCTGGAGATTCTCTCTCCTTGAAGCAGCACCATCTCCTGCAGAGAGAGACAGCAGTTTGTATGTTCTTGCCAAACTCTTAGGAGCGGTGATCTGTCATGCCTTCCTCTCAGGTTGTCTGGGGGAATTGGATACTCCTCTGCCACACTCCCCCTTGTTCAGAGCGTCAAAAAGAATGGCAGTGCCAGGAATAGTCGCTACGAATTCCTCGTCCCCAGGCTTTGGTTCACCAGGCTCTGCAGAGTCATCGTGGATTATTTGCTTGGGGATGGAGAGACGCAAACGTCTCGCAGGGATTAGTGAGACGTGACGCTCCCGTGTTTCGTTGAAGGCGCTCATCCGTGCTAAACTCCCGGGGCGCGCCTCATTTTCGCTGGTTCTTACCCTCTCCTTCAGGAGGATACAATCACCCACTCAAGGAGCAGAAATAGTGCATGACTAACTATGTCACGGAACAAATGATTAACACTAAGTAGTTTGTGCAAGCTGTTTGCAAACAATCCACGTGTCGACAATTACGCCGGAGCTATTTTGTGAATACCTAACTCAGTGTGTTATGCATAACTCAAGACTGGCTCCCAGATCATTAATTTCATACCTTCTGTCTCGTTTGCTAAATTCATGAATATCATTATTCCTTCTAGCCTGTAGAACTGGTAGTGCTGTGTCAGTTAGTCTTGGTAGCACCGGACTGGCGAAGCTGTCAGAGGGGTGGTGGCTCTGATGACTCAGGAACTGTTTAAGAGGAGTCACAGCTGCTGTGTTTTTAGAGTTTCTAAGTCATTTGCCAGTTAACTTACAAGTTTATAAGAGCAGAGGAGGGCAGGCTACGCAGCAAGGTCCTAATGTACATCTGATGCTCTCAGATTCCCAGCGACACAAATAAAGATGCTGTTTGCCCTAGCTGCACCCAGAAGATGCACAGCCCTGGCCACTGGCTGCCCAAGTGCATCAAAACACTCTTAGAGTTCACTTCTGAGAGCTGTGAGCATCTTTGTCAGCTGGAATATCTCATTAGCTGTCTTCACGGTCAAAGAGCTGACCTCTAAGAGATCAGAGCATCAGTGGGCATCATCCCGTGGATCAGGGCTAGGAGAGCTGAGCTGTGACGAAGAAAGATCTTGTAGGTCTGTGGGAAGCTCAAGCACAGACAAGAGTTTATGTATTCATTTGGTTCAGAATGTTTGGGAGCCTTTTGAGTCACAGAAGCATGCAGATCCTGAAGCTCATAATAAATTACCTAAATGCTTAACACACTTGGGAAGTTGGTGCTCTGTAACGAGTGTAGTGGCTTTTCAGCTGTCACAGAGTTTTGCAAACCCTACATAATTCTAAGGAGGAAGTACATTAACTTTTAATGGAGATTATAAGATATTATTTCATAATAGGAGGATGTGGAGGCAGTGGAAATTTAAAGGAATTGCAACAGAGAAGGTATAACCAGTATCAAAACTAGATTTTGTAGGCCTTTCTCATGATTTCCATGCTGCAAAGCATTCTCCCCATCAGTAGTATCCAGGCTATTAAATCATTGCTGTTACTTTCATTTTTTCTTATAAACAAAGCCAACCTCTGTTAACCTCCCACAACATTTTTTTTCTCTTTCTCCCCCTCAAGCAACATAAGGTATCAGTACACATACGTTTTTACATAAATAGGTAAGATGAAGAACTTTGTTTACAGAGAAGTTAAATTGGTATTTAATTTTGTCTCAACGATTTGTCCATCTCCTTCTCACTATTTTTTTCTACAAGTGTATTGAACTTCCCTTACCATGAAAGGTTTTTGCCTGGTAAGAGCAATATGCTGAGTTATTTATGGATGAACACATTGCTTAAAGCCTCAGTTACCACTGCTCCACTGAATCTAAACATGATTCAAAGGAGGGATTAATGTGCATGATTCATATTTCATTGTGATTTACAAATTTTGTGCAGTCACTTCATTCTTGGTCCAAATGACCATGATAGGTGCAGAGAAAACTGGTAGCAGTAGTTGGTGCAAGTATTTGTGTGTAGTAGGGAGGTGAATGTGTTGGCTATTTTCTGTCAGGCATTTAGATGAGCCCAGAAGATTGAGTCACAAGTAGGAGCTGCAAATGCTTAACTTTATGATCTTGCACATTATAAATCCAAGACTGAGACAGGGATGGGTGATGATTTTTGACACATTCTCCCAGAACTCCCCATAATACTGGTTGTAAACCACTTCCTGCTCTCTGAGGACAAGGTGTCCTTTCATGGCTCTGTCCAGGACTCTTTTGGAATACAGGTGACCATTAGTAACTTGGTTATCCCCTTAAAATTAATGAGGAAATCACAGTGCCAAAATGCCCATGGACACAGGGTCCTGATGAGAGGATTTTCAGTGAGATGTTGGAAGGACANATTTAACCTCTTTTTTTTTTTATTTTCTCTTTTTCCCCCTCTGATCCATGCATGTGTGAAAGGCTGTCAAGTATTTCTCTTGCTGTAAGCCTGAGGAGAGGTGAGAAGCCTGGTGGTGATGTGTCCCCCTGGGGCACTGTGGAGGGGGTTATCCCCATTTTACAGCAGGGTTTGCTAGGTGAGATGAGGCAGGGATCTCAAACTGGATTGCTCAGCTTCTATATTCAACACCCAGCCGGTGCCCTTCTTCCTCCTCTTCCTCCTCCTCCTCTCCCTGTGTGCCTAGTAACGGGCTCTGTGCAGTCACACACTTTTGTGGGTCGTTGCTATAACGCTTTATTGCAACCTCAGATGCTTCTGCCTTTGGGGGCGGGGGGTGGGTGCCTCCTGA
>VZRX01001536.1:45203-62872 GCA_013398075.1 Notiomystis cincta
CCAATAAAAAATTAAACACTCATGGACATAGAAGATGTTTCTGATAGTGGCACTGGGTAAACATATTACTAAAACCAGATAACAATTAGCATTATTCAAATAAGGTTTAACTGTCTCTTTGTGTAGTTTGAAGAAAAACTGGTGCAGATCATACCGTTTTCAATGGCAGGTTAAAGTCACACTTAAATTTAAACTGAATTTTCGTATGAGCTTTAATTGTCATTTAAACTGAAATAGTCAAACTCTACTAATTTCAAAGTGAGGTAAAGAAGGAGTTTGCCTGAAAACTTTAATAAGGGTGGAGCAGAGTTCAGTACACAGATGAAATTTCATAAATCTCTGTTCCATGATTACTACAATGTTACACACATCTAAGTTACCATTTCAAGCCTGCACTATGAAATTACACTGTCTGAGCAATTACTACTGAGTGATTTAATAAATAATCTCTAGAAGTTCCTCATTAAAAAGCAGTAATTGTTGACTTTAAAGAAAGACAAATTAACAAAAAATATTAAAGCATTAAGAACACTGTAATATCCAAGGCTGTCTACTGAAATGTGGCTTCTGTGTATTTTTTTTTCAACTGCAGCCTACATACAAATGGCAAATAAACCTTTCAAAATATAATTACGAAGTCATTAAATCTTCAAACAAGCATTCCTTTCCCTCAGTCCCAGTACAAAGGAAATATTGATTACTCTTCCTCCTGAACACCTACGGGGGTGTTCTCATGGTGTGCAGAGACAATTAGCTGAAACCTAAGCAGAAGTAATGCCTGGTGACTAAATTTTATGTATGCTGTTGTGTCAGAAAAATTCTGAAGAAAGCTTTGCAGTCCAGTACTGCTAACAGAGAAAAGAGACTCTGTTTGCTACTTTTACAGGGCTGAATGTTTATCTTTCTAGCACCTTAGCAGGGAACTTAGCAGCTAATAAATAACAGTGATGATAAATGCTTGTGTCAGTGCCTCTGGGGCTCCTGAAGGTGATGGCTGAGGCACAGATGGTCTCACTGAGGAGCACTTTTACACAGAGCCTCAGTCCAAGCCAGGTTATCCCAAATAACACCTCTGTTCAGAAACGAGCAGTGTCTCAGCATGAGGATGGGCTGCTGGACCACGCTGACACATCCAGGTGTGCTGCACAGGGAGCTGGACCTCCTGAGGACTAATCCTGTGGGTGTGGTTCTGCAGCAGAGTCCAGCCCTGTGCCTGAGAACTCCCAGTCAGGTGCAAACTGCCTTCACCTGCACTGCTGACTAAAATTGCATCCATTTTTCTGGCCCTGGGGCAGAGTTTCACCTTCTCTGGACTATGTTTGCTTGGTGCTATGCTTGCTCTGGGCCCAGAGTGAGGCCCAGTAGTCCTTGGGTGTGGATATTCATCGGTTCAGAGTGTTTCAATACAGGAAGAACAGTGCTGAAGAGGAGCAGAGGCAGTATTGCATTTGTGAAACTGCACAGGTTTGGCATGAGGACACAGAGTTCTTCAAAGAGCTAAACCTGCTGGGTGAGGTGGAGAGCCAGTGCTCACACAGTGTTATACCTACTGGGATATTCCTGGACACTCCTACTCCCCGAATGTGCTGGGACCCTAACAGCCAGTGCAGGGTATGAGAGAGCTTATTGTCAGGTGCCAAAACCATAGTCAGGACAAGGTAAGCTGTACAAAAGCTCAGTTTGTTTTTTGTTTCCTGGGCTGTTTTATTCCACAGTATGGACACAGCTGTTCCTGCAAATGTCTATCGCTCTCTGGTTGTTTTTCTAGATCCTGTAGATTTCTTTAGTTGAGCCCATCCCATAATAACCATAGTACTGGGCTTGGGATGTTACCCTTCTGAAATACTGAGGGTGTTTGCTCCTCCTTGTTCAGGGATGGTCAGGTTGTGTGCTGTCCTTTGTATCTGCACAGACATTGTTCTGTGTGTGGTGAATAACTCATTTCTTCTCACTCACGTTAACACTCATATTAACTAAAGCTTGCAGAGTTTTGCTGACAAGAGGTGGATCATTGTGTAAAAAATATTTGTACTTCTCCTTAATCTTGGGCAAAGAGGACAAGGCAAATCCTTTTTGCTCCCATCTATTTGCAGTGAGAGACAAACTGGAGTTAATTTACCTGAATCTCTCATAACCTCAGAAGAAGAGTTTGTTGTGATTCAGTTTGCAGGGACTAATTTGTTCAAACCAGCTTCCTAAACCCACTGTGCACAATGCTTTATTTCCCTCCTGAACTAATTAGTGTTTTAATTAATAGGCAATGTTTTCCAGCTCAGAACTCAGAGATTTCTGGACAGGTTAGCTCCTTGTGCACTGAGTAACTTGTCCTTTATCAAAGAGTCATCCCTCTTCTGTGTTGCTGGCAGTACATGATGTGCATCGATTGTGGACAGTGATCCGTTTAATTAGCTTGTTCTCGTGTCTGGGAAAAAAAAAAAAGGGCCACAGGTAGCAAACCCAAGAGACAACAAAAAGAACTGAGAACATCTTCAATTACAGTATCCTTTTTATCAAGCTCTGAATTTAAACTGTCTGGAAAACAGACGATGTGTTCATGTAACTACAAATTAACACAATGAGGGCTTGTTGCTTATAAATGGTGCATAGCTCTTCAGGGTTTGGTTTGGGGTTTTTTTGTCATTTCACCCCTTACATCTGTGTTGGAGAGGCTAGGGTTTTATTTAGTAAAATTAGTGTAAATTGACCAGTTATTATATTGTTCTGAATTCAGAAAGACATTTCTAAGATCCATACAAACTAGAGCCTGTTATTAGCAGTAAAGTACTTTTAAAACCAAAATTACATCTTTTATCAACTTTGAAAAGGTTTGATCCCTCACATAATACATGTTAACTACTGAGGAGGTAAGAGAAGGATGAACAGACCTAAATTGTTTAGTAACGTAATGGATAAAAAGATAAAATCCAGGTACCTGTGTAGGGTGATTTACAATTTGAATGGACATGAATACAGACAAATGCTGATATACAGTCACTACAAATATCAGACCAAAAGATGCACTGCAACGGGTGTGACATTTTTTGGACAGTCTCATGGCTGGAATTGAATGCCAATGTAAAGTGATGTAACTGCTTTAGGAAAGCTACAATGAGCACTGTAAAGTTCTCAGCTAAAAGGAAAAGTTGGAGTAGTATATAATATGCTAGGTGAAAGCTTGGTAGAAACACGTGTGTAGGGCAGAGAATGATTTCTTAGCAAAATGCCAGAAATTGCCTGGATTCTTTGACTTCTTTCCTTTCTTATTAAAACTGAAAATAAAACTTTATTCTGGGGACTAGGGAAAGGAGAGGAATGAGAGTAGGAGAAAAGAATGTTCAAGAAAAAAATAAGAACTACTCACCATAAGAGAACACAGGAATTAGCCTCAAATCCTTCCTCCTTTTGTGGAAGAGATAAAACCAAGGGTAATGGTGTTGGGAAATATAATGGTGTTGGGAAATATAATGGGTTAAGTTCTGTAATAGCATCAATGGCATGAAATGGAATATGGAATGCTTATTTTTCAAATATTTTCCAGCTCCGAAATCACAGTCTGCATATCTTAGCTTCTTGTGCATTCAGGAACTTGTCCTGTTTTGCTGGCAGTACATGGTGTGCCTTGATTTTAGATTGTGATCCATTTTATTAGGTTACTCAGATGTCTGTGAAAAATCCCTCAACGACACACACACACACAAAAGGAGCTATAATAAAAAGAACTGAGGGGTTTTCTTTATTTTCTCGTATTGTTTACCAAAGAACTTTGCAGCATCCATTTGTAAATGGGTCTGGCTGAACGCAAGCAGTAAGGAAATGCCTTCTCATACCCCTGTTAGGGGCGCAGGGAAATCTTTGCTTGAAAATGCTTAGAAATCCAAAAGGGCAAATGAGTAGAAAGAAAAACATATTCTCAGAAGCAGGCTCATTAATGAGTGCTGCAGTGGAGTCAGACTAGCAGAGGAAGCCCATGAATCACAGTCCATTTAAACTGGGTAGGTATAAATTTTCCTGTTCCTCATGCAGTTCTATTGATTGGCAGGTGGTTACTTTGAAGTAAAGGAGTGTATAAAAATTAATCAGACTCATTATCTTGTGTCCAGTATATTTCTAATCATTGTCTTTCATATTTTTAACCACAGAACCCCCTTCACCTGCAGATGAGTTTAGAAAATTCACTGAGTTCTGATGCTGACGTCACTTTCTCCATCCTCGCGATGAACAACTGGTACAATTTCAGCCTGATGCTGTGCCAGGAGGAGTGGAACATCACAGATTTTCTCTTCCTCACACAACAGAGCTCCAAGTTCCACCTAGGGTCCATTATAAACATCACAGCAAACCTCACTTCAACCAATGACCTTCTGAACTACTTGCAGTTTTACCTGGAGAGCATCAAAGACACGACGTCGACCATGGTGATGTTCGGATGTGACATGGAGAAAACGCGGAGGATTTTCGAGATAACCACGCAGTTTGGTGTGATGCCTCCAGAGCTTCACTGGATTATTGGGGATTCACAGAATGTGGAAGAGCTGAGGACAGAAGGTTTGCCCCTCGGCCTCATCGCTCACGGCAAGACAACTCAGTCGATCTTCGAGCATTACGTGCAGGACGCCATGGAGCTGGTAGCCAGGGCTGTAGCAGCAGCCACCATGATCCAGCCTGAGCTGGCTCTCATTCCAAGTACAATGAACTGCATGGACACGGATGAAAGGAATATCACCTCAGGCCAGTATTTGTCAAAGTAAGTTTTACCTTTTTTTTTGCTTTTTTCCCTCCCGTAGGTAATATTTGCTGTATTGCAAGAAAGATAGTTTTCTTCCCCCTCACACTGTTCTCTGTGGGTTAGCTATCATGCTGCTCACCCTCCCTCACAAGCGTGTTTCTTTCAGTATTTCCTCCTGCTTCTTTACTTCTGGGCAGATAATGAAATTTTAACTTTGCCACAGTGGGAGAGTAAGCCAGAACTCTGAGATTCTGCTAGAAGAAGACACTGTTCAACAGAAGTAGAGATCACATAGTAAACATAGGCTCAGTTACAGACTGCCCTCTGAAACTTGTATTTATATTTATTCATGTAAGGTGGCTTACTGTCAAATTCTCTGAGATTTTGAAATACCCAAGAGTGTGCAAAGCACAGATTATTTGCAGTGTCAAAGCCCTTGGACAATATAAAGATATGTAGTGGCCCTTGATAGTATGTTTGCATGGAAAAGAGAGGAAAAAGATGCACCTTCATCTCTTCAGAGGGCTTCTTCTGGTGAGAGCACTCCAAAGTACAAAGTGCTGTCTCTGCTGCATGTCACTATATAGAAGTTATTCCCAAAACTACTTTGGTGTTCATGGCTAGAAATATTACAGTTTTTAACATAGGAGTGGGAAGCTTGCATGGTTCATTTTGAAAACAAGCAAAAATGTCTTGACTAGCTTCATGAATTCATCACTTAATTTACATCCAGCAGCTGTTGCATGTTTTCACCCCATTACATCTGGTTTTCAAGTTAAAGATTTTGTTGGACAGAGTTAGGATACAGTTCTTGAGGCTTTTTGTATTTGGCTTTTTTTGAAAAACATAACATCTTTTCTCAGATATGTCTGCACAATTATGTATTAACAGTACTGCTGAAAACACAACCATTTGAGACCCCAACATTTCCTTGGTCCACTCATCCATTCAGAGTCAAAAACTCCCTATTTCCAAAGAGTGGAACAGAGTTTGAGAAATAAACACTGGACCAAATCTCAATACCTCCAGTGACTTGTGATGTTTATTTTGCCTCATTATTCTGGATATTTTAACTAGGTTATAACTGAAAAATAAATCTCAGCAGGAGGCTTCTTAAAGTAACAAGAGGACAGCAGTTTTACCAATAGGCTTTTTGAGGTTTGAAGAAGGGATAAAGGAAAACAAAAATAAAATACTTAAATGTATTCATGAAAAATAATTCATCATTGTTGCTCCCTACAGAGAACCATTAGCTTTTGTTATATTTTGGGTGACAATACACAATTTCACATCTGGAAATTTCTTTTCATATTGGTAAAGGTATTGCAGAAGTGGAAGAAAGGACCATATGCTTAGCCTTGTTTCTTTTCCTTACACATTTGCTTGTGTGAACCCTATTAAAGAGAAAGTATCAGGTTGGAGAAACCCTGGTCCTAAATCAGTGCAGCTGTTTTCGCAGTGTGTGAGCAAGACAGGTACCTGACAGCCAGAACTGATCTGTGTGCGTCAGCAGCATGACTATTAACTCTGAGTGGTGCCATTAATTTCTCGGGTCTGACATGCTGATGAGTGGCTTCACTGTGACCAACCTAGCCCATCTCACCAGGGCTTTTAGGCTTTTTTAGCCTTCAAAGATGAAACTTTTGTCTGGTGTTTAACTGCGTGTCTACTAATGAGTGCATTTTTCTGTCTGAATGAACCCATCTGTCTTGGTGTGAAGCCTTGGAGCTTCTGTGACTGGGGATGGAGAAGGGGATGGTGGAGAAGGAGCAGTGCACAGACCTCCACCTCCCCTCTCTGCAAAAGGGGGATGAACAGCAGCCCCACTCACTGGCATGGCTGCAGCTTCTGCTGCCAGCACTGATCTCATACCTTGGCTGTGCAGACATTTAAGTGCACCCAGGAGCAGAATAACGAGCTACTGTGTAGCAAAGCATGCTTGTATCTGTGTGGATATGGGTATAGATGTACAACCCCCTGAAGATTTGACTGCTGTAAGTCACTGTCCATCATTCCTCTTACAATGGGATTGATTTCCTCATCTGTGCTTGCCTGCTCACAGGAGCATCCTTGTTGATGGAACAAGGCATTAAAATTTCGAAGTTTCATCTTGTCTTATAGCTTTAATTAGTCTTACAGCTTTAACTCAGCTTCCTGGGTAGTTTCACCAGCCTGCTATTTTGTAGATCCATAAAATCACAGAATGATTTGGGTTGGAAGGGACTTGAAACATCACCTCATTCCACTCCTTCCTGTGGACAGGGACACCTTCCACTATCCCAGGTTGCTCCCAGCCCTGTCCAACCTGGCCTTGAACACTTCCAAGGATGGGGCAGCCACAACTTCTCTGGGCACCCTGTGCAGGGCCTCACCACCCTCACAGGGAACAGTTTTTTCCCAGTATCTTATCTAACCCTGCCCTCTGGCAGTTTGAAGCAATTCCCTCTTGTCCCATCAGTAAGAAGTCCCTCTCCAGCTCTGTTGGAGTCCCTTTAGGTACTGCAAGATCTCCTCAGAACCTTCTCTTTTTCCTTGCCAATTCTAGTTCTTGCCTCCAGTAAGCTTCCCAAAAAGAGAGGTGGAATGACCTAACCATCAAGCTTGAGAGCAAATAATTTCATTAAATCATTCTTAAACATACTACAAAGATACAGCTACTGGAGAGTGATAGTAGTGCTAAAGATCTAAGGAACAGTTCTTGCAACAAAGCACCTGAGAAACAAATCTGATATGAGCAAATGACACACTTTGGACTCATTGTTCAAGCTGAAGTGACTCTGATAAAGCACTGAGGCAGTTATCACAGACTGTCAGTGTGAACGTCAGCTCCCATATATTGATGCAGCATCAAGAAAATTCATTCAGCTGTCAGACTTGAGGATCTGGCCCTTCACCTCTGAAATTTGTGCAGGCTGTCTTTCCATAAAATCTGTCAGTAGCCCTTCTGAAACAGCGCTGCTCAGATACTGCCAGTGTGTCTGTGCAGTACCTAGCACTTGTAATTCCCAAAGATTCACGCTGGAGATTTCTAGTTTAAGAAGTGTAGTCAGAGTCTCTTATCTGTTCCTTAAAGTTACCAAGAAAAGGAGTTTTCACTTGAAGTTCCTGGCACGAGTTTCACTGGTGCTGCTCGCAGCACATGCAAATGCTCAGCAGCCACAGCTGCTTGCATATAAAACAAAGTGTTGTTCAAATGCACCTCCAGCATGGTTCCCATCATTTATTTTGATTCATGTTCTGCCACTACAGAAAATACAGAACATGCAAATCAGCTGCAAAGGTAAGCCACTAACTTGATGAGGTGGTGAAGTCGTACATTTAAATGCTGCTAAATCTCTCTCAGGTACCCGCTCCTGGCACAGCCACAGGACAGGTGCACAGGGCTTGTTCTGCCCTCCTAGGTGTGCTCATTTCTACTGTGCATTAATTCCACTGGTCTCATTCCACCTTCAGAAAATTAATGTAATGTGTTATTCCATGACTCCAGTTACTCCCAGAGCTCCTGCTCTGCAGCATTCTCATGCCCCGGTTGTGCTGTATTAGCAACATGGGGCCAAATTCATGAGAGTTTTGCAAGCTTATTCCACCTGAGGGCTTGTCCCCCTCAGTTTTTGGCATTTTTGTGAACTGCAAACAGTCTTTTGTGCACAACTCCTAAAAAAATTCCCGTGCAGGCCCATCTACACACGTGGAATGGTTTTACTGTTACTGCCACAGTGATGGCTTCAGCCTGTACGCCCAGTGAGGCTTGTAGAGAAGTTGCACAGTTTTTTACAGAGACTGAGGGAGATAAAAGTAAGAGAGAGATAAAACACAAACAAGTTTATGGGCACATAAACCTTCCTTTAGTGCTAAAGATTGCCTGCTCCCATAAGCTTTGTCTTGATAGTGTTTACATACACTAACAGGGAAGTTAATGCCATCAGATAGGAAGCACGGGTTAGGAGGGAAGGAGTGGGCAAACAGTGGCAGATACCACTGATTAGTGGAGCTATGGTGTCCTTTAACACTGGACTAAATGATAAAGGATTTAAAAAATGAAAACTGCATTTATAGTTTGTACGTATTTATAATATTTATAAACACCTATCTGCCTTTTTAGACAGATTTAGATTTTGAGACGCAGGCTAACACATGTACAGATCATCTGCTTTTGAGAGTATTGTCTGTATCATCCTTCTCCAAACTCAACCTACTCAGAAGAGACTGAACAAGAAGAGCTGTGAAACTGCCTCAGAGAAGGCTGTCACACACACAACCACACTCAAAACTAAAGCACTTACTTTCATAAGTTTACCTTTGCAAAGGGCTAAAAGTAATATGACCTTGAGCATTAAAGAGTCCAGAGTTTTAACTGCTGAAATGCCATGAAAAGTCATCAAAAGTCATCAAAACAAAAGGTTGAGACCAGACAGAAGTATGCATGTGCACATACTTGCAAGTGATTTATCCTTTTCAAATAAATTTAAGGTTATATTTATCCTCTGTAACTATTGATAAACAGTTAACTTGACTTAAAAGTTTATGTCTTCCCTACTGAGGCTGGAATGACAATCTTTATTCTTCCATCCAATTCTCAGGACTAATGTGAAGTAACTGCATTCTGCTGTGACAGATGAGTAGTCTGTCTTCTGAATGCCTCTTACTGGAAAAAAAAAAAGTATATGACTTACCCTGCACTGTATTAGCAGCAATTTAACTCAGTTGTTTTTAATGGAACCACTGTTGTGAGGCTTGTGCAGCCCCTGCCAAATGCATAGCAGCTTTGCTGTTAGCAGCGTGCAGTTCAGCTGGTCATGGTGCTCACACTAAAAAGGATTTTCTGCTTCAAACTTAATTCCTGCTGAGTTCCCAGTTCCTTTATCCATGTCGTTTTTAGCCTCTTTGATGATGGCTTGCCAGAAGCTGAATTCAACAGGCAGGGAGGATAACTACTAGCAAACAGTGCCTTGCAATACAAAGGAAATGTGCAACTTTATTGTCAATATCTGCAATAGTAAAAGCCCAGAATTCTCAATGCAAAATGTGCAGTGCAAAACTGGCACACTTCATGATATCTGCCTCAATGGCAGCATTGCACTTTTAAGAACATTACTTTTGCACATTTTTTTTAAAAAACTGCTTTTTTGAGTGGTTTTTTTGGTAAGAATTAAAACCGACTGTCCTAAAGCACCTATGTTTCACTCTCTTCCCTTACTTTATTCTGAAGTGTCTAACAGTGATTTACCAATGCCAAATTTGCATTTTTGAATTTTGAAGATTGGTTGAGTTGAGAGTGCTTGAAAGCTGTTGACAGCACTTCAGTAGCCCCTCTTATGTAAGCTAGATCTTACTGAGATTATAGCATTTTTCTTGGAAGGACATTTCATACATAATTTCCACTCTTCCATTTTCGTATATATTTTTATCCAGGAAAGTGACAGCAGATCTGGTGAGTTCAGCTTAGAACTAACCTGTGTTTCATCAGTTTGTGAGGCAAAGGTAACTGAAAAAATTACTGTTCTTGTGCTCGTTTTTTCTGGTAAGTAAAAGAAATACATCTTTCCTGAGGAGTTTTCGTTTGCATTAGGTATGTAGAGGAGCTTTCCCACATTGTTTAGTTGTAAATTATGTGGCTGGTTGATTATGCCATAGGATCTATGTGCTATTAATGGTCCAGGTATTCAACAACATCCCTATCTACTCTCATCGACATAAACTCATGGTTCAGCTGTCTGCTTCTGATTACCCTGCTTTCTCCCTCCAACAGGTTTTTAGCCAACACAACTTTTGATGGTCTCAGTGGCCACATTAAGGTGAAGGGCTCCTCCATTGTCAGCTCAGAAAATAACTTCTTCATCTGGAATCTGCAGCATGACCCTGTTGGGAACCCGATGTGGACACGCCTGGGGAGCTGGCAAGAAGGAAAGATTGTCATGGACTATGGGATATGGCCAGAACAAGCACAGAGACACAAAAGTCACATGCAGCACCCCACCCGGCTGCACCTGAGAGTGGTGACTCTGATTGAGCATCCCTTTGTCTTCACCAGGGATGTAGATGATGAAGGTCTTTGCCCAGCAGGGCAGCTGTGCCTGGACCCGCTGACCAATGATTCAGGTGTGCTGGACAACCTGTTTGAAACCCTTCAGGGTGGTAATGACACTGTTCCCATTGAGCTGAAGAAGTGCTGCTACGGCTACTGCATTGACCTGCTGGAGAAGCTGGCTGAGGATATGAATTTTGATTTTGACTTATACATTGTTGGGGATGGAAAATACGGTGCCTGGAAGAATGGTCACTGGACAGGGCTAGTGGGAGACCTTCTTGCTGGCACAGCTCACATGGCAGTGACATCATTCAGCATCAACACTGCCCGAAGCCAAGTGATTGATTTCACAAGTCCTTTCTTTTCAACCAGCTTGGGGATCCTGGTGAGGACCAAAGACACTGCAGCTCCTATTGGAGCCTTTATGTGGCCACTTCACTGGACTATGTGGCTGGGGATATTTGTTGCTCTTCACATCACAGCTATATTCCTCACCTTGTATGAATGGAAAAGTCCCTTTGGAATGACCCCTAAGGGAAGGAACAGGAACAAAGTCTTTTCCTTCTCCTCCGCCCTCAATGTCTGCTACGCAATCCTGTTTGGAAGAACGGCTGCCATCAAACCCCCAAAGTGCTGGACTGGAAGGTTTTTAATGAATCTCTGGGCTATTTTCTGCTTGTTTTGTCTGTCAACATACACAGCCAACCTAGCTGCTGTCATGGTGGGAGAGAAGATCTATGAAGAACTTTCTGGAATACATGATCCAAAGGTAAGGCATGTCTGTTGTTATTAACTCAGCCTTTTCTTCTTTCCACTCAAAATTCACTGCTGAGTAATTTATGGTTTCTAAGAAAATTGGAAACCAGTCTGGGGAAAACAGCAGTTGCACTACAGTTAGTTCCCATCCAGTGGCATTTCAGGAGGAAAATTCTGTGAGAGAGGACTTTTAGACACACACAGAAGTGTAGGAGGAATGATTTAAAAGATTGAACGTGAGGAGAAAGGTGAAGTATTCTGGTGTTGTCCACTGCAGAGATGAATAGTGGCTTCTACATGCAGATTAAGGGTTTGAGTTCAGTTCCAAGTTCCCTTTGACAGGAGTTGTTTAAATCAGTTGGATGATTCAGGTCATCCTCAAACAAAACAACTGCACAGAACAAGACAAAACCACTGATACTCTCTAGGTAGGATTTTTCAAGTATTTCACTGGTCATAATGCTGCTGGCAAAGGCATTGCTGGCAAAATTCCCCAGGAATGCTAAATGAAACATAGCAGAACTGAAATATTTTGAAAAATCCTGCCTTATGCTTCAAAACAGTGGAATTCACTTTACAAGTAGTCAGGCATTTGATTTGCAGTGTTGTTTCTGCTGGGGAGCTGTCATGGGAGGAGATGAGGAGTGTTGTAGACAACCGATCTGCGTAGAGCTTGGACTTCCCCAAACTTCTTCCACCTGCTGTCTCCCCCTTCCCGAGGGGTCTTCAGATGGAATTTAAGTTCAGTCCTTTTCTACGACTATTCTTAATTTATTTGCCACTAAGTAGTGATCAAGAAAGCATGGGGCAGAACGGCTTGTAGAGAGAATTAGGTGACACCAGAATATTCTCTGCACCTGACACATCCAGGGCACACAGTGGCAACAGCAAATTTCCCTTGCTCAGGCAGCACTTTCTGCAGTAAAGGTGTGGTTGTATTACCCACAGTTTTGTACTCATGACCTAACTGCTGCTGCAGGAGCCATCCACCATGTGTTTGTCTCAAGGGATTGAACGGAGAGATTATTGTGCCACTGTAAAAAAAGTAATTTTAATAATGCAAGAGCAAGGCATACATCTTGCTTTTGTAAACTATGTGAATAAATGGTACATATGTCCCTCCAGACAGCAAAGGCCAGGCTCCATCTGTTACATTAGTGAAACCTTGCAGTCAGGCTAATGACCAGACAGTTCTAACTTTGTGAGCTCAGTGCCTGACTCACTCCCTGCAATGTTAACTAGGTAGTTTCCACCAAAAATGTTTTAAACAAAGNATAATGCAAGAGCAAGGCATACATCTTGCTTTTGTAAACTATGTGAATAAATGGTACATATGTCCCTCCAGACAGCAAAGGCCAGGCTCCATCTGTTACATTAGTGAAACCTTGCAGTCAGGCTAATGACCAGACAGTTCTAACTTTGTGAGCTCAGTGCCTGACTCACTCCCTGCAATGTTAACTAGGTAGTTTCCACCAAAAATGTTTTAAACAAAGAACAACGTTTTTTGTGGCTGACCCAAGGCACTCTAAAATTGACTTACGGCTTAAAGAAAATTGTCTTTAATAATCTGCCCTTCCCCTCCGAGCAAAAAATATCATAAATATTACATGAACATCTTCATCAATATAAGGCACAAAAGTCCAGTGTATATGTTTTCTTCAAAGCATTCTGAAGAAGCAGATGAGCGCTTTCAGCTGAATTTCCCCAGCTCCAGGGATATCTCTGTTACATTGTTGTGTGAAGCCAGAATGATTGTTTGAAAATGAGGTTAGTCCTTTACTCTTTGTATGAGCAGCTCCTCATCCATCAAATCAAATTGCATCAGATTACATCCTATTTTTCAGCATTATTATTGTGACCACGTGGAGTTTTCAAAACAGGGATTGGGAAATTCCTGCAGCTCCAAGGAAATTAAATTATTCTAAAGCTGTGCTGTTAAAGCCTAGTGCAGAGCATTGAAGCATGTCAGGTGCTGCAGACACAGCTCTTGGTCCAGAACAGAAACGCCAATGACTCCTGGTTAATAACCTCAGTGATTCCATTAAATCAGTAGGATTTCTGGCCTTTCCTAGAAAAGCATTTCCCTGCTTTTTATTCCCTGGAATAAATTTAAGCCTCTGAGTAATTACCACTGTGGGAATAAGGCAGCACAGATTTTAGGGAAGAAGATTTCCTGCCTTTACATGAGCTACAGAATAGTTTGTGTATTTCATTCATGCATTTGCTTCCAAAGTCTTAGTCTGAAAGAGTAGTTGTAATAGAAAATGCACTGTTATAACCTTTGCTCACACAGAGCCTGAGCTGTGTCTATTCAAAGTTCCCCCTTAGAGTTAAAGCTTAGGTTTAGAAAATGCTTGGGGCACAACAGTCACACAGTTACAAGCACCACGTTTTAGTTAGTTACTTAAAGCATTTTTTATGTGACTAAAAGATTTTATGCTTGGTTTTTCTTCCCAGATATGTTTACCTTTCTTTTCAGTGGTGGAGACCACTTTCAAAAAGAAGGCAGCAGGAGGGAGAAGTAACCTTTTAAATTTGAATACACTTCTAAACATTCTTCTGCTGCTCTCAGTATGTGTGTGCCCTTTCTACTTTCAAATTTATTTAAAAAACAAAGCCCAAAATAGAGGAGCAGCCTTCTCGAGGTGATGTAAGATATGTAATTTCTCCAGGCTGTCAGCCATAAGTGGCAAATCCCATCTGAGGTTGTGAACAGTCAGGAAGGACAGAATTAGAGCTATCTCAGTTGGACCTTTAAATGCACTAATGATAAAGAAGAGAATATAGAAATATCATCAAGTTGCTGAAAGGAGGAGCAGCCAGTGAGACAGGAACCAGAGCAGAAGGAAAGCTGTGAGAGGTAGGATAATTAATTTACTGGAATATGTCTTGAATTTGGGGAACTTGCTGTGTATTTTCTGTGTAAGGATCTTAACTAGGGCCACACTCCTGCAGTGTCCATCAAAGGTGGCTGCCCTTTTTCCCCTTTCAGTGACCTTTTACGGCAGGGGGTATAACAGGACCCAATAAGTTGTAGAGATACTGAAGTGATGTCCTGCCACCTTAAAATCGAATTCTTCTAAGAGAATGGGCAGTTTTGGATCACACTGCTCCCCGCCCCCTCATTTTCTAACTGTACAGGTTTTAGAAATCATCTTTCACCAGTGGAAATTGGCAAATAGAGCTTTTGTGTCCACTGCAACATGTTCATCCTCCTGTATGAGGACAAGGGAATAGGATAGCTACAGGATAAGTGTGCTGGCTGCCCAGGTGGGACAGGCATCCATCTGAATCCCTTAAGAAGCTCTCTACAGTACATGGCAAAGAAGTTTAAAAGCTTGTCTACAGATGGAGGAGATAGAGAAAACATTGTATTTATGTAATTTCCTCTATTTTTATGCCTTCTCTCATCTGAATTACAGAGGCTTCTTTCACTTTTTCTTCTAATGTCACCTCTTAGGATGCACAAAAATATTATAATACTATTATTTGTCTGAGTACCTGGCAGCCCAGGTATTCAACCAGAATTGAGTTCTTTCCAAGGTTCAGATATTCCTCCTCCAGGCCAGCAGCCTTCCTTGGGTATGGTCTGATCACAGAATCACAGATTGGGCTGGAAGTAACCTAAAAATTCACCTGATTCCACACCCTGCCAGGGACACCTTCCACCAGGTTGCTCAGTTATATATAATTTACTCTTTGGTAAATTAGGACATGTAAGTCCTAGAAAAACATCTTATTCTGCAAAACAGCTCATGGCAGGGTCTCCCCAGAGAGTGAGGGTTTTTTAGTGGCAAAGGGCACCTGAAGCAGGGACTTGGCTTTTGGGTTTTTCATGCAAGAGCACATACTAGGGACACACCAGGAAGACCTGAGTATGTTGGCTAGTTCATGTTATTTGAGGCAAAAGAATTGTGGAAGGGCAGAAGAAATGTTTCAGACATGCCAAGATGGAAGCAGACAGCAGCAGGAGAGAAGCTGGATGGATTTTCCATAAGGTAGTCCAAAGCCTGGCCTTCCTTTCTGCAAAAAGTGTTGTTCTTTCAACAATTTAATGAGCTTTTTGGGTGCTATCTGACTGTTGTGACTTTGTGACAGCTGTCAGCTTTTCTTCCTCACCTTTGGTACACACTTGAGTAGCCATGCCTGTTCATTTTCTCTGGTTATGTTTTTACCTTCAAAAACACCCATTGGCAGTGGCAAAGTTCCTTTCTGCCTTATGTTTTGACATAAAATATTGAACCTATTTAGCTTCATTTAACAAAAAAAGGACTACTCCTGTAAGTCCCATTGGCAACAATTTCACTGCATTGTCTCTCCCAACTTAACATGCCTGCGGTGAAGACATAAGATAATATTTGCTCAGTCTACTATACCTTTACAGTTACAGATTGTACAGGTAGGCTGCTGTTAAGGCCCTGGTTTCAGGACAAGATTACCTGACAAGATTACAATCATTCCCTGGAAGTGCCTCATTCTCTCTACTGTGAATTATGGTGTTTTCAAAACTCACCAAAAAAATCAAAAATGCCACAAGGAATATAGTGCAGACATCATCACTCCGGCAGGTTTCACCCAGCAAGTCCTTTAAACAGCCTTGGTGTACATTGGGATCAGTCCCCAGAAATCTCTGATCTGCTAGTTCAGAGTCTGAAGACTTGCTCTTACGAGATGCCCATCTTTTTTATTACAAAACCAAGCACTTTGAGTAATCCAGGCAAGATATTTCTGAGGTTTTTTTTTTAATTAGGAATTCAGCATGTACAACCACCCAGATACTTGTATCTAGATATATAAAATGCGAGGGTACAAGCTCTCGTTTCTGATTTATGAGCATCTCAGTTAATTTAGAGGCCTTATGGCCCTTATTATATCAGTTGAATACTTTGTGTTACTTGTGTTAAAACTGTTACTGGCAAGTAAATGCAGATGAGCTTTAGCAACACCAAATCCCAGAAAAAGAAAGGTCAAACCACTCTTCTAAGCCTTTTTTGTGATTAAAGGGATGATTCAAATACTCCTGCTTTTAATGATACTTTCCATTGAGTTCAGCAGCTTTTAGAGTGAGGCCATAACTGTTATGTGTTTATTGGTAAATTTTCTTCCTAAAAAAGGGAATTTTTGTAGGAATTACACTAACAGAAATTACTGTTATGGTCTTCCATTGTAGCAGCCTAAGATAAATTGTTATAAGGGGCACCACTTGAACTGGTATGTGTTAAATAGATAATGAAGTAGCATTTATTTAAATATGCATTAAATGCATTAAATTGTATAGCAAAAAATCAAGTTACAAACTCAGTGGAGTTTAAAGAAATCTTACTGCTGCCATAGGGTTTAGTATTTGTACAGGGCCACAGGGTTCTTCTTACAATTAAAAGAAGGAAGTACAGAGCATGTGTTTCTGTGAAGGAAGTTACTGGGCACAGGAAGGTCATGATTCACAACATCACAGCCTGCTAATTAATACGTGGTGCTTTTCTGAGTATTAATGAGTCCGTGAAGGATTTGAACTCGAGGACTTTCAGTGTCACAGACAGCAAAGTGAAAAACTCTCAGAGAAAGGCAAAATTGAGTATCAAGCTCCAGCCAGAATAAAGAATTGCAGAGCTGTCTTGTACAGGAATGAAAGGCACTTGCAATTTATGGAGGTGAAATCTTGACTTCTTTAGCTTCCCCATGCTACATATGGTGGTGAACACTTGACTTGTTCAGCTTCCCCATCACCTCATTAAAGATTTCTTGTTAAAGTTACAGCTTTGGAGAATCTGTCCAGCTCAAATCTGCACCGTTCCAATACTCATTGTATCAGACAATGCACTGCAGTGTTCTGCATATCAAGTTTCCTTTCCCAGTGAAACCTGCTTTTATATGCCTTCTTGCTAGTAATTATCTTTTTGTCATCTCTTTGTATTAACACTTACTGCTTGAGGTCTTCACCTACACACAAAGCCTCATGCTGTCACCAACTGCCCTGGCTGCTCTTCACCTCCCCTCATTGTTTGATCCAGAGAATTTAGGGGTAGATGTGGAAAGAGGAAATCCTGCTATCTTCATTCTGTGTGGTGCAGGTCGGGAAGGTTGCTCTTCGAGCACCAGAAGGAATTAAGGGGGTTTTGTTTTAGTATTTTATTATTTATTGTTATTTTATTATTATTA
>VZRX01001537.1:0-20078 GCA_013398075.1 Notiomystis cincta
CGCTCATTCGCGGCCTCCTCGGTGTCATTTGAAGTTGCTGCCGTCGGCCAATGGGGCTCCTCCCGCCCGCTGACATCACTCCCCAGCCAGTTCCCTCCAGCTGCAGAGCGCTTCAGTTTCTGTCTTTTTTTAAACTAAAATGGAGGCTGGTTTCTTGCCTTAAGGAATACAGTGCCGTGCCTGCTGGAGCCTAGATGTTGACATGTAACAGAGCTGGCAGCAGGATGGTGGTTGACGCAGCCAATTCCAATGGGCCGTTCCAGCCCGTGGCCCTTTTGCATATTAGAGGTGAGTTATTGTGCGTGTGAGAGTGAATCGCGACCCTCTGACGAGCGAATAAATGGCCATTGTGGAGCTCGAAGAAGGGGAGCAGGAAGTCCTTTGTAGCTCGGTCCCTCTCGGTTTGTTGCAGCCGCAGTAAAACCGGCGGAGAGCAAAACCCATTTTCTATTTAATGTGTTTGGGGAAGATTTAAGAATTCGTGGAGGCATTGCATACATAGTTAAAAGCAGGTTTTACAGCTTTCTGCCATAACTCTCCCATCCCCCTTCCAAGCTGTGCTGATGTCAAAGGATGTGAAGTCACTACCCCAGAAAGGTGCTGAGGGGGGGAGGGAAGAGTCAAGTTATCCCTATACCGTTTCTATAGAATAAGAGCAAACCTTTGGTGTGCTTCAAAGCATTTTTTTGTTTGAATTGTTCAGATAGAGCTCCCTTAAAGTGCACTGCAGCTTGTAAAAGAATTGGAAGTGTTGTCGGAGAGGAGAGGGGAAGAGATGTGACACTTACTATGAAAATATCCTTTATGTATTTAGAAAGCATTTCCTAGAAGAGATGTGGTTTGTACTGTGTTGTGCAGTTCTGAATGTTCAGTTCTTCATGGAATGTGTTCTTTTTGGGTTTATAGAATTAGCACATAGCAAATTATATTTTATATAATTTGAAAATACATGTTGGTATGACACTTCTGTACAATATTGAGTGTGTATCTCTTGTTCTGTATTTTTTTACTTAGTAAAATTTTGCATTGTGGTGAGGGTTTTTGGTGTATTTTTTTAGCTGGCTCTTAAACAACCAGTGATTTTTTTTTTAATATCTTCCTCAGGGTGGTTCTGGTTTAGAACTTTATGAAGGCAGAACATGTATTAGCTGGGATGAGCACACCTTGAACAATGGTATTTATATGCAAGAAACATAGCTGATACCATTCTTAATTACCTCTGCTTCTCAGCTTTCACTGGCATAGGCTAGATGTTTGTACTGGAAAGAATTTATTTTTTTTTCATTAGCACTCTATACACTGAAAAAAATTTTGCTTTGGAAGTTTATTAACCCCAACTGTTCAGAAGTCTGTTCTTCTAAGTTAGGAGCATGGGTGTTCAGGTATTTAAAATCATGATTTCTCTTTACCTTTTAAAAGAGCCATATCCTTCTCTGTCTGAAGTGACAATGGATGAATTCTAGAAAATTAATTTTGATCTGTGACTGGGGAGGAAATGCAATAAAATTCCGTTGATTTCAAATAGGGACTATGCTTGTTGTCAAGGAAATATAAATGGAACTGTCTGACCTGTGGACAAGCCTTTGCTTTTCACTCTGCAGAGATCATCTTAATTTTCAGTTAGATGCTGCCTTTTGGAAGGGGAAAAGCACCATCCTTTAAAGGTGCAAGTCAGGAAAACAAACCAAGATTAGAATCAGAAAGATGAAATATTGCAATGATTGTCCTTAATCCTTTGTCTCAATATGATAACGGCGTTCTTGTCATTGAACTTCATATCCTGCCTGTGCTCCAATGAAATACATTATTATGGAAACAATGGATTTTGAGAAACTGTTCTGAAATTTACTTTCCCAAGACCTGCATTTTTGGTGCACTGAATAATACAGTAGTAAAGAAGAGGTTAAAGGGTTACGTGGTTTAGGGCTCTTTTGGGTGGTATGGTTTTTCTGTTTCATTGGTTTCAGGTTTTTAGTGGATTTTGAGAGTAGACTTTCTTGTAAGCAATTAAAGAATAACTGTGAGATTGTTTTTCATTTTTCAGGTGGCAGGAAATAAAATGGGTCTCTGGTATTATAGCCCAGAGGAGTTTCTTGACACTGGGAGAACAAAGCACCTCTTCTATACTCAGATGTGTGCAGAAGTTCCTTTGGGTTTTTTGTGTGTACCTCATGTTACCAGCTGCACTGATGCCACCAGTACTTCCAAAATGAAGCCTGTCAGAGCAATACATACAAAATTAATGGCAGTAAAAATTAACTGGTAATTCTGAAGGCTAATGACACGTTAATACTGTTTGTCCCAATGCATGATGCTTTTACAGTTGTCCTTTTGCATCATCTGTTGTAATATAGGATTAAATTTCTAATAGAAGTGCTCCTCTTGGCAATTGTAGGAGCTAAAACTTCAAGGTCAAAGACAGGGGGTAGGGCCCTTTGGGTGTTTCTCATAGATATAGTTTGTTGAAATAGAAAAAATATTTCTTAAGCACCAGTTTCATAAAATTTTGATATGGTGTAGCTACCATATTTGAACTCTATCTTGCTTCTAAAAAACATGTAAAGTCTTGTGGGCTACACTGTTAGTGCTTCTTTGAAAACAAAAATTAGAATCTTACTTTTAAAGTTAATTCCACAGCACTTTCTATACCTGGATCATATGAAATGTGTAATGTTTACAGAATAAAAAGGAAATTTTTAGCAAGCTCTGATGTCATGCCAGATCAGAACCTTTTCTCCTGTGTATCCTGAACTGTAGACAGCTTTACTTAAACAACACAACTGGAAAAACAGATGCAAGTGGTTTTTAAAAGTTATGTTAAAGTCTTGCAAATAGGAAATAAAAATATCAGAATTTTATTGACTGCCATTGCTGACACTGGTATCTGCAACATCACCAGAAGAAGGAGCAGTGGGTACTTGTGGGACAAGAGGTGTCACAGCCACCAATACCTCATCCTCCAGCAGTTCATTTGGCTGCCAGTGCCCAGGTTCGCCTTGGGTATGGTGCAGCCACGTAATCCTGACTCAGACTGCTGTGGGAAGAGCTGTGAGTCTTGTTGGCCTTTCCCTTTGATTCAGGAGCTGCCTTTAAGCTCCTGTGGCCTTGGTTGTTCCCTCAGCTGGGTTGCAGCTGTGGGGTTGTCCTGCCTGTCCACGTGCCTCGCTGGTCTGAATCCCGCTGTGTTGACTACCCAGCTTGGTGTCCTCTTCCCTGTGCAGTTGTTCAGCAGCCACGGGTCTGTGGGCTGGCCCTGCTCCGTGTCAGTGCAGCTGCTCTCCTTTCTTCAGGCAGGTACTGCGAGACTGTGCCCTTTGTCACAGTGTGGACTGTTGGCAGTTGTTCAAGAGCAGCGTGTAGAAAGCAGAAACGCGGGTGACTTTTGACCCACTGTTGGAAAATAACAAGCACCAAAAAAGCCTAATCCACACTAAATACAAGTGCTGTGGCACCACTGCTGTACATTCCCTGCTTGTGCTGTGAAGCACAGGCCCAGTGAGAGTGATTGGCCTGCAGGGGTAGGGGAGTCTTTGGTCAGCAGCAGGCTCTCCTGGCAGGGCGAGTCGAGCTGCTGCTGCACTGGTCTTTGTAGAGTACGAAGGTAGCTGAACGTTATGCCCTTGAGTTGTCACTGATTATCTTCATGAACTGAAAACTCAGTTGTATTGGAATGATACAAAGCTTCCAGGAAAATTACGATTTGAACTCGAAGAGCTGTTGCAGAGGTAGAATAACTACTGTGGTTTGTGATCTTGGATACAGACTTGACCTTGCGAAACAAATGTAGCTAAAGAAACTCATCATGGGATATTTGCATGGAGAGCTCCTTTAGGATCTTTGTGCTTTGACAGGCCACTAGCAATCAAGATGACATTGAGACAGCACAGAGGGTTATTGGTATTATGAATTTAGCATTTTTACAGCAAGGAGGGAAGCAGATCTGGATGGTGTTTTCAGGATGCATCTCTCCTTATGGAGCCCTTCTGGCAGCTAAACCCCTAGGGTGATGGAAGTGCATTCAAGGCCCTGACAGGAGGAGCCGCATAAACAAGGTGAGGCTTGGGGAAAGGAAATGTTTTCATTTCCATCTCAGCACTTCAAGCAGAGAAAGTAGCTGTAAAAGCTGCATGGATTAGGACAAACAGTAAACATTGGTCACTAGACTTCAGAGTTACCAGTTCATATTTACTGTCAAGTGTTCAAAACCATAACTGTAGAACAGAGTGCAGTAACAGGTAGAATATAATAGTAATTCATTCTGTAGGCAGAATATGAATAGTCTGGGGTAAGCAGATGTTTTTCATTAGGAATACAGTTCGGTGTTGATAAGAAAAATCTCTTAATATTGTTTCATCAGAGCATAGAAGTAACTCAGATGCCAATGTTTTCATGAACTCAAGACACATATTTTGAACAAAATACATATAAAACTCTGTTCTGGTCTGCAATGGCAGAATTAGCAGAATGTAAAGGTTACTTTGCTGACTGGCTGGAACTGGTAATATCTGTTCATACTTTTCAAAAATTATTTTCAAGATGTTTTGCAAGACATACTGAAAGTTGTGTGGGAAGAAGGGTGAGAACACCCTGATACTATGTTAACCCAAACTGATGCTTCCTGTAGGCCATAAAGTATTTCAAATATCTCATTGTCCATCCTTCTGCTTTGCCTTCCAGAGCAACAAATGTTTTTTACTGACTGATTTGATTTGTCATTATTTAAGTAACTTTAGATTTTGTAGAAGATGCATTGGCTTTTTTTCAAAGATGATGTGATGTTAACTTGGTCCATTTTTTCTATATGTTGCTTGTATGTATTCATCTTCAGTGAGGGATTATGGAAAGTAGTTCAGATTCCACCTTTACATAGTGTTCTTCAGGGTAAAAGTGTCAGTGGTAGTGTTGCTGTAAATATCTGAGTATTTAGATAGAAATTTGCATGTTCCTCAAAGGTGATGAAAGATCATTGTTTAGTTGGGCAATTTATATCTGAAAGGAGAAAAACTTGGCACTTTCATTTTAGAAAGAATCTGTCATGTGTTTGTCTTGAAAAATAATTGACCTGAAAATACTTCTGTCTAACCACAGTTGCTAAAAACCGTTAAGACCGTTGCTTTGCAGGAACTGTGTCTGAGATAGAAGAAGAATAAAAAATTATCCCTTTTGTAATTAAATGGGAAGCAGAGCCCAAAGCTCACACTTCAGAAGTAGTACAGACCAAACTCAGCACACAGAACAGTAACCATTTACCTCATGATGTACAAAGGAGGCTGAAAGAACTGCCTTTGTTTGGCCTGAAGGAAGGAAGGTTAAGGGTTGGTCCTCTGCTAACTGATGGGAGGGTGTAGAGCACAGAGCCAGGCTCTTCTCAGAGATCCATACTGAGTGAATGAGAAGTAACCAGGATGACTTGCAAACACTGGAGATTGCAACTGTACACAAGGCGAAAATATTTTCACCATAAAAGTGGTTAAAAGCTGGAACAAGATTCCAAAAGGGGCTGTGAAATCTCTGTAATTGGAGATACTTTGACTGGAGAGCAGCTGGGTTTATGTAGTGGGGGATTAGACTAGCAGAAATTACTGTCCCTTCTGGTGAAAATTATTCTATTATTCTGTCATTCTTTGGTGGTTGTGGGGCCAAAAAATGACTGACCTTGCTGTAACTTAAAAATACTACAATATTAATTTAAATGTACTTTTTTTTTTTTCAAGTTCAAAGAGCAATATTCTTACTGTGAAGTCTCTACTTTTTAATAATCAGTGCTAGCATGCCTATTAGTAGTACTTTTACTTCTGTTAGCTCACAATTTTTGGTGTTAATGGTGTTTTAAATTATTCTTACCATGTTTTAGCAAACTGTTAAAGATGGGTGACTGGAACTGCATGCAGTATTAAAAACATTGGCATATTAAAAGGATGTTTTATTCATTTCTAAAACTTCAGTTAGGAGCTCAGCAGCAGTCCATACCTTCTGAATAAGATAGAATTAATAAGTGCAGGCAGCTATTTCACCCACATTTCTTTACATTTATCAGCTTTTGGAAAGATCTAATAGGTTGAATTAATTTGCCCAGTACTGTGAGATTTTTCTCTAGCCTTTTTGACAAGTTTGAATTGACAATGAGTACAGCTTTTAACAAACTGCATGACCTTGCTATTCATCTTCTGTGGTGTTTATGAAAATGTTGAAGAGTGTCATTTCTAACACATCCTTACAACATGTTTGTAGTAATCTTCCTGCAGTATAACAACATTGTGTTAAAAATATAAAAATCCCAGGATAATTGTCACTTACCAACTTTCTAATACTTTCCAAGAACTCGATACATTGCAAGTATAATTTCCTTTACATATGCTGAGTTTGCCTTTTTTGGGGTATTAATATTTTATTATACTCTGAAACTGGCCTATGCTGATTATAAAAACATACCTAAAAATCTCAAAGTCACCTTTCATGATACTTTTTTTTCCTCTTAGTATATTCTGCAGCAGAAAATGAATCTGGTTTATTCCTTCTGTGTAGCTATTTTCTGTGTAACTATAATCTTCACCTTCACATGCATCTTGCACCTTCCACATAAGTAGGTATTTTAAGGATGATGAACTTATTTGGTCTGAGCATGTATGTTTATTTAAATCTTAATTTTCTTCAATTCTTAAGGACATTTCAGTAAACATTTAAGGTATAGTTGCCCTTTTTGTGAGAACTGAACAAACTCTTCCTGGGAGGAAAGGTACATAGAGGAGACATTGTAATTTTCCTCAGAGATGCTTCCATAGTAGTGATGAATTGTGTTTTCTCTTTGAGCAAATTTAAATTTTAAAATGGAAGACTTGTTTGTACCTTTGTGGAAATCTTTTTATGCAAAGACCTTCAAAACTTTTTTTTAGCCCCACCAATCCAATAAATGGGATTTCCCATGGTCAGCACACACCTTCTATCCTGCTATGGGTCATAGTTGTTGTTCGGTTTTGATCTAATGGATAAACCTCAGTTGGGATTTAAAGGAGATGAAATGCTTGTTCTTTCCTTTTCTCCTGCATTGGCCAATTACAGTTTGGTAACCTGCAGGTATGAGAACAGGTATCAACCTTGTGTTTGGGCTGTTACCTTCCTACCAAGCCAGCTGGACTCTTTTGGTACATGGCTTGAGCTCATAGTCATCCATCTTGCCAAAAGTTTCCAGTTTCTCATAGAAAATTCTGAGTCACTGCTGCTCTTCAGCATTGGTTAATGACTTGTGCCTTAGTTGTTAGCTTTAAAACCCATCCACTGTTCCTTTCTTAAAGTGTTGCCTCAAAAAGGAGAAGCAAGGCCATCTTCATTAAGGACAAGGAGTTCTATTCTCAATGAACCTAGGCTTCTTGTATATATCAAATTATGAAAAGTTTCATCTGTTAGTATTAGATAATCACCTGACTTATCAAAGGACTGATATTGGTACAAATGGCTCTGTTACTGTATTACTTCTTGTGCTGTTTTACTAGATCTTTTGGAAGGACATTCAGACATTGCCAGATGTAGACTGATGAGTTTTTATTGTATCTACCAAAGAAACTCATGGAGAGTGTTTTTAATATTTGCCCAAGAGGAGATTTAAAGGAGGTTGCTTAGTTATTATTCCTGCTGCCTTTAACATGATGAGGAGCTTATTAACTCTCCATTTACCATGCATCACTTTCTATCAGAGAGTGTATTTTACCTTGCTACTGCTTTTACTCTTTATTCTGTGTCACTCCTCCTTTCTTGACTTTGTTGGGTTGGTTTTGCCTTCATATAGACGCCGTGCCAATATGAAGAGTGTATGTACAGGTCCTTCTGCTGGAAACAATGAGGATGTTAAGTGTTCACACTGCATGTAAAATATCTAAGGGCATGACTGTAAAATGTCTCTAGAGGGGACTTTTCGTTGAGCTAAAAATACCATGAAATTATAGGAAGGTAGTCAACTGGAATTTTTACATTACATTTACTGACTCATGGAGTAACGTGCATGCCCTTTCAAGGAAGCAAAAATGTATACCCACAAATTTTTATTCATACTGTTGTGTGATGGTTGCTGTGAAATACATTTTAAGGTAAAAATTAAGTATCATCTGTTTCTGTGGAAAATTTTTATTTCCATTTCTGTTTGAAGCTTCTAATAATTAATTGAGATCTCTGTAAAATCAAGCTACTTAATTCCATGTGCTGTCAGATAGTTAGCTACTGAACCTGCACTGTAAACCACACTGAGCACTAGCAATATGTAATAGATAAATGCAAATACAAGTAGATGTATTTGCATCATATGTAGACGAGATGTGCATCTGGGGGAGGTGGCTTTTCTGCTCTAGCCTTTCTGCCAGAGGTGGACACCTCATACAGGTGAAAGCAGAGTGTCAGCAGCCTCACAGAGCCAGTGCCTGCCCTCTGTGTGCACCATCCTGTCTCAAGTGATAAAACTGAAATAAATGGCACCTTGAGTGCATCATGTTTTAAAGCCACATCTGCACATCCTTTAATCAATTCCACTTAATGCACATACAAATCATGTGGTACCATTTCTGCTGTAACTTGCAAATTAAGTTTTCTTTTATAAAAGTGTAGTTAAACTTAGAGGTGAGATCTGGCTCTGGGTTGTAGTGAAAGTGACAGTTTTCTGTCAATTTTCATAATTGGTCTTGTTACTGATAGCGATCTCAATTTTATGAAGTAAATATTTTCTTTATAACTTACACAGAGAAAAAATTATACCTTAAATGTAAAATTTAAAAACTGATTTAAAAATTGTTCATTCGGGACTTTGCTGGTTGTTTGTAGAAGCCTATTAATTTGAAGCACTTTTTCATTTTAAAAGATTTTTATGGAAGGTTTTTAATTTGTATTTTGGATTAAATCTACCAGCTGTGTGGCTTCACACAGCCTCTAGAACCAAATTCTGTTATTACTTTTATGTTTAAAGTGAATGCATAACAATGTCAGTGGTGTTTCAAAGATGTCCATTCAAGTCATGTTGGAAAGAAAACTTGAACAAAATTATCAAATCCTGCAAAAAAAAAAAAAAAGTGGTGTCTGTTCTTTGGGTGTAGTAAGTGGTTTTTTTCAAGACTTCTGGACATGTAATAGAGAGTCAGTCTTGGATTCATAGCTAATACAGCCAAGCAAGTTGCTTGTGCCCTGTAAATTTACAGATTTCTTGGGAGGCTCCAACTTAAATGTATTCCATACTGCAGTTCACTCTTTGTCCTGTGTGAGAGGGGTGGAAATAATCAGCAGAATGTCAGCTTTTCTGGCAGCTAAGCAGTATATTCTGTAAGGGACACTGTTGCTAATAGGTACATTTTCAGTTCTTACTAGAATTCCTTTGTGAGACTGGAGATTAGTTTGACCAGAGACTGAATACATCTGTTGAAGCAAATGTATATGTTTTCAGACAAATATGATATGAGGAAAATAATGTTGGATTGTACAGGAATAATTTTTTGCTTAAATGGGAAATTATTATGCACTTAATTTCTGGCAAATGTGCAGGTATATTGTATCTTTTATCTTCTTAGATGTTGAAAGTATGTATTTAGATTTTTAAATGGACATAGTTGACTTTTTGCTTTGAGTCAATATTTTCATTGCTGGAAAGTAATTTTTATTTCCTAACAGAGAGCTGCTTGTAATTGCTCTTAGGATTTGGCATGGCCAACATTGACTGCAATTTACTGACCTAGTTCTAAATATATTTCTTTATTTTCTTACCAAATCTTTGTTGCTATGCCGCTTGATCATTTCTTTTACCTGCATCACCTCATACAAGGTAGCTAAATTTCACAGGATGTGGGACTAAGAAAGGGTTGTTTATGCCAAAAAATGAGGAAAACTGTGCACTGAATTGGAGGTTTTTCCAGCAGATACAAAAACCAAACCCAGACAAAAATCCCCAAACAATCAAACAAGAAAAAACCCAACCCAACCAACCAAAAATGCTACCACACACCCCCCCAAAGAAACCCCAAATATATACCAGAGAAACCTGTACTAGAGATAGCTGCAGTCTACTGAAGTCTGTTAAGAAACTGCTGTCAAGAAAACCACAAAACCTGTTGATTTCTGGTGAAAACTCTTTTGCATATCTTGTAAAGATGTGTGACAATTTGAGATGATTTAGATGTTGTTCAGCCATTCAGAACCTTGATTTATATCTCAAGCTCAGTGTGACCTGTCCTATTGAAGCTCTTCCTATGAAAAAAGACTTATCCTTCCTATTTCTAATTTAAATAGAATGGAGAATTTACAGAACTAAATCAGGGTTTTCAGCAAGGAAAGTTTATTGAAGTTTTTGTTAATTTCAAAATAAATGTTTGCTTCAGATAAGCGAAGAAGGGCTTACAACTTAACCAGAGTTCCTGCGTGGGGACTGGGCATTTGCTTTAGGTTGCATTGGAGTGTGAAACTCAGCCGTTGGATCACAGAAAAGCCAGGGGGATTTTTCTTCCTGCTTTGTAATTTATTGTGTCATCTATTTCTAAGCCTACACATGACCCAGTTTGTGATACCTGATAATGATTATTCTAAGTGTCATCATTAAATTCACTGATTTTGGCATTCAGAAGCATCCGACAGAAAGCAAGCAGTAGCCCCAGGTTTAGCAAATGTACAGGGAGTGAGGAGAGGAGGAGGCAGTCTGACAGGCTCTGGAGAAGGAAGCAAGTTGCTTTACATTTTGGCAGTTGAGTGTTCTTTGAATTGTATTTATCATGGATGTGTGACAGGTACTGTTGATTGACAAGTTACTCAGACTCAGAGCAGTATCTGACTAGAATTAGGAGTTGGTGTGTGGAGTTTGGGTGTGTTTAAGGAAACAGTGCATTAACTTATAGCAGATGGTTAGGCTTGATTACCTGATACTTATTGCATCCAAGTGGCCAGAGTGGCAGAGTTTATTTAGGCTCATGTGTTTCTTCAGTTTACCTAAAATGAATCTTCTTCTGAGTTACACCAGGCACTTCAGTGATGTTACAGAACATAATTCAGGTCTGGCCTCATGACAGTAGTCCTTCATTTTCGCGTCATTTTCTGTTAGATGTATTTTAAAACAACTTTAAAGTTTTCAAATACATTCAAAGATGTTGGATAACTTGGTTTTTACTCCACGAGAATGGATTCAAGCACACTCTAGTTGCTATGAAATTGAGGGGTTTTCTCTTAGTGTTTTGTATTTATAAAAGTGAGATTTGCTCATATATTAACTGTATGTGTGCCAAAACAGCTTTACTGAGAGTAATTTATCTGGTTTCTCTCTTTCCCTGTTAAGACACTTTTTTTCTTCCATTGTCTATTTGATTATCCTTCTTGACATTTTTCTCCTTAATTTTCAGGTAGAATTTCCATTTCATTAGCTCAAGCCCATTTTGGCTTGTTTCACATGTCATTTCCTGTATAAGCATTCCTGTTTTCCTCTTTATGCTACATTGCCTTTAAAATATTTATGCAGTTATCTCTTACTTTTTGCTTTCTGTTTTTAAACATTATAATATAGTGTAAAAATCCTTATTTCTCTTAACTATGATTATAAATATCCTCTTAAGGTTTTTTAAAATTTCACATGGCTTCTAATAAAACAATAGAACTCTTTGTAAAGCAAGAGCTTGGTTCTGAGTGGCGTTGGTCCACTTTTGAAAAATCGTTAGATAATTTGGTGTGCATATTATTTACTGTTGATCTACTCTTATCATCATTAGACTTATGATGTACACCTGGAAAAAATTTCAATGCCTCAGGTTGTTTAGTATGTAAAAATTATGCCAAATAGTTTAAAATGACAGCACTTTTTTTCCTATTTCATTATTAATCACTCCTTAAAATCTCCAATCTTAAATCTTTGACAGTTAAATATCATTACTTAGTTCCTCTGTCCTCAAAACCGCAGTGTAATCTCTCAGTTAGGAGATAGCTGCCACCAACGCTGGATTCCCCAATGAGTGGAGATTTCAGAGGGGATTACTGTTGTAAAGCACCTACTTTGAACTTCACTCTGGGACTGACAAGACATATGCTTCCCATTCCTTTCAGGCTCTTTTAAGCTGTAGGATTCTTGAGGTGTTATCATTTTTTTTCTCTTTTTCAGTTGCTGTTTAATTAGTCTGGTAATAGCTTCTAACAACCCTTTTTTTTTATTACATGGAAAAATATATTACTTTAAAAGCCTCATAATCAAATGAAGAGCTACTCTTTTGAATGAAAATTTAGCCAAGAGATTTCTTTATGTAGAAAGCAAAAGTCTTAAATGCCATGTACCTTAATGAATTCCAACATGTCGCTCTTGCCTCCCCCTGCCCACTTCTGCATCATAGAATGGTTTAGATAGGAAGGGAACCTTAAAGAACATCCAGTTACAACCCTACCATGGGCTGGGACACCTTCCACCAGACTGGGTTGCTCAGAACCCCATCTAACCTCGTCTTGAACACTTCCAGGGATGGACATAAACAGCTTCTCAGCACCACCTGTTCCAGTGTCTCACCACCCTCACAGTGAAGAATGTTTTCCTAATATCTACACTAAACCTCTGTCAGTTTAAAGCAATTTCTTCCTGTCCTGTCACTCCATTCCCTTGTAAAAAGTCCCTCTCCAGCTCCCTTGTAGCCCCTTTACATACTGGAAGGTCTCCCCAGACTATTCTTACATGCAGAACCCCAACTCCCACACCCTGTCTTCACAGATGAGGTGCTCCAGCCCTCTGAGCATCTTCATCACCCTTCTCTGTCCAGAAGGGCCCTGTCCTTCCTGTGTCAGGGACCCCAGAGCTGGACACACGATTAAGACTATTTTCATACACAAGCTGTCATAGGTGAAATAACTTTATTGTAAGTGGAATTACGGCTTGATCCGGGCTGCAGATTGGCATAGAAACAATATCAGTCCTGTTGCTTTATTAAAATATAAAGTTTGAATGCTTATTACTAAACAAAACTAGTTTGATGGAAGGAAGACATCTTTAAGATGGACTACTTGAATGTCCAAAAGTTGAACTACTTGAAAATGAAATAAAAGGCACCTGCTTTTGAATTTTAGGTAGAAAATGTGCCACATATTTATAATTTTAAGTATGTTTTAAACCTTATTTTCTATCAGTATTTAGGGAGATAGTTAATATATTTTGTGTGTCTATCACATTTTGGGTGTCAGCTTTTCGGGTGAAAAAGATAGGAACAGTGTAATTTCTCCAAATACAGGGAAATGAAAGGTAGGAGTTTTTTCCAGTTACTGATTTCTGTTATCTGAAGAACAGCCAAAAGGTATTTCTGGCAGCAGCTCAGTTCCTTGAATGCAGAGGAGTAGACATTAGCCTAGAATTGGAGCTGGTTCTCATTCCCCTGTCTCTGGAGTACCTGCACAGACTGTGAACATCACAGGGCTGCATCAGGGCAGCTGCTGCAGATGAAGGACACACTTTGGAAGTTTCTGTTCACTGTCCAAGTACTGCCTGAGACTGGAAACTTCCCTTGTGCACCCCCCTACTCTTCTCAGCTCACCTTCTAGCTGGCCTTGAACAAAACAGCTTTACTATGATAATAGCTGGTTGGAAAAGTTAAGAGTTTTCTTGTAATCCTTAGGGAAGCTCTAAGTACCTGTAAAATATTTTTAATTACTGGTCAAGAGTTGTTTGGGAGTCATGATCTTGTTGTAGATGAGACAAAGTCTGTCTGCTCTTCAGTGTCCTCTTTCCCATGGAAAACATGTTAAGAGTTTTTTGAAAAAAGAGGAATGTTTGCAGGTCTCCTACATGGTAGATGGAGAAGGACCTTAAACTTACAGCTCCATTCTTTTAGAGTAAGGCTGTATTCTTTATGACACTTTACAACACTGACATGTACACTCCTTTATCTTCAATAGTGAGATAAAGAACGGAAGTTTGTTCCTCTTCTGTGCCATTTAAAATGTTAATACGTGGTGCTGTCTTGAGCTCAGTACTAGCACTCTGTTTTCCCATGAGTGTTCCTGTGGCTTTGGTCACTGTGGTCATTTTTCTTGTTTTAAGCATTTCTTTTGGCAAAGAAACATTTCTGCAAGGTAAATAAATAAAACAATATAAAAAGCAGTATTTTCTATGTATTTTTTAGTCCAGTGTATCCATACAACATGTTGCCTGCTTTATTTGCAGCCAAACTCCCACTACTAGTGGCAACTACTAGTTGCTAGTTATAGTATAAAATGTATTGTGTATAATTTTAGTACTTTCTTGTATTCCTTGAGTTTATTTTTATATGCTACTAGAAGTAATAGCTTTAATTAAATTTGTCCATGCATGAATTGGAAGTTTTCTTCCGTGTGCCACCCACTTATTTCCAGTATCATGTGTTAGGATAAAATTCTGTTAACAGGAGACTGTCATCTTTAATTAGTGTTAATTATTGTCATCATGATTTCAGTAAAATCACTGAAAACTATAAAAAGCTGGTCACATAATAGAAATGCAATAAAAATCATTACAGAATAGTGTTTCTTGCTTTGAATTAGGATGGTAATTAAACTGTTTCAAAATAAGGTAAATCTTTAAAATGGAATTCTATCAAATGTTAATTCAGCTTTTGTAATAATCTTTCTATTTATTTTCGAATTCTTCTCATTTTTAAGGACTTGGTCACTAGTTTTGGAAAAAGTGCTAGTTCTGGTAAACCCATGTTTTGACAGATCATGTTCTTCTTTCCATGCTGTGTAGTTCCTCTGCCTTCATGTCTGGCAGTTTCCATTTCTCTTACTCAAGGCACTGAACTCTATTCTTTGAAAGAATGCTGCTGTGGTATTGTCAACTGAAATGTTTTAAGAGAGCATTGTAAGATACTAGACTCCCCTTGTTGAAGTACAACTATGTAGGGCATGTTACAAAGCTTCACTGAAACTTTAATGCTGATTTTTTGCCAGTGAGCATCAAATGTAAAATGCACTAACACTTCTGACCAGCACAAGGGACCATGTGACCAATAAAGAGGAGTGTCCTCTGGGTAGCACCCTACTTGACAATTAAGTGTTGTTTTTCTAAATCATTAACAATTCTAGTCCTTCACTAGAGTGGCTGAAATATTTCATGAGATGTGTTGTCTGCTTGCAAGCAGGACTCATCCCACATGCTTGGGCTTTTGCTCTACACCAGTGTATTAAAGAAGCAGTTACTTTCAGCATATGATTTTTAGTTTGCCTTTTTTCTGTGACCTTGTTTTTGCACATGCTTCTTCTCATTGGTGTGATGATATTCCTTGGCTTAAACTTCTGTGTGTCTTTCTGTATGAAAAAAAATCTAGCTGCCCATTTAAAATGAAAGGAGCTTTATTTACTGTGTGTTCATAGTCCTGATAGGTAGCTTGGGTATCTGGTAGGTTTAATGAAAAAAGAGCTACTTTTCTTTCAATGAAATAGGGACCTGTCAGCCAACCAAATCTGGTACCTCTGCTAAGCTTTTATATGTGTGTAAAAAAGAATTCAGACAACTGAGATGAATTTTGTCTTCTGAATGTGTTTTTTGCAAATTGTCAACCATATCTCCTGCTTTCTGCTTTCAAAATTATGTAACATAGTGAGTTTTACTGGCTACAAATTATGTTTTGTGGTAGGAATTGCATCAGGTCTTCTCTGTGTCAGAACATGACCTAAAACTTGAAATTCTACTTTTATTTTGGTTCAGATCTGTACTAGAAATCAGCTGTTTTATGTGTCATCTCTGGGTCACCCACTTACCCTGCCTTGCCTTTTGTCCTCCATTCAGCAACTATTACATTACACTGTTGTCATAGAAAAATGGGCTTCAATGAAAAAGGTAGGGAGGGATCTATAATCAGTACCCAGTGATGTCACAATTACAACACAAAACTAAAACTATAACTTTTAGATTTGAAGGAACATAAAAAAATATGATTGAGAAAACAGTAAGATCTGTGCAGTCCTACATGGCAAAAATATTTATGTGTGATAGAATACTGAGCACACATAAGCTGAGGCATTGAAAACATGAACTTCAGTGTTTTCTGGTTTATTTTTACTTTAGCTGATTTTCTTAAAAAGCAGGGGGAAAGTTGTTTTAATACAAATTAAATCAAGACAGCTTGATTTGTTAGAATATTCACAGTGGTTTAGTTCTTTAGCTGGTGTGTACATACAAAAGGAAAAGGTGGAGGTGGTAGCTCCTGGGTGCAGACCAATGCCACATCCTGGCTGAGAAGCACGTGAGGTTGAGGACAGCTACCAGCGTGAAGTGTGTTTGCAGTGAACTCACACAGTAAGAACTGCTGAAGACGTGCATGAAGCTTCCAAAGAATCTGTTTCCATACCGAGTTCAGTGTTTGAATTTAAGCTTTTCCAGCCAACTATTTGTGTTCTGCTAAGGTACTTAGTAGCTGAGTACCTCTGATCTTTACCTGGCTGTTTGAAACTGAAATACAGACTGAAAGTGCTGCCTTCAGAGTGAGATATTGGTCTAGTTAATCTGATAATAAAAGCACAGCTAGTATCAGTTATAAAGTGGAAAGTAACTTATTTTATACTCAACAGTATATATGAAGAGTCTGGCAAGGCCACAGGCTAAGATGATACTGAACATCTTAAACTGAAGAGCTGTTTCTGTATGGATACTGTTAGAAGGGGCAGAGCTTGCATATCTGTAGGCTGTGTGACTTGATCCAACAGTTATCCTGTGATTGTAAGGAAAGCACCTCTGAAAAACCCAAACAAGACAAAAAGCTGATCACTCTGTCCCAGAGATGTACCTTGCTTTCATAATACTTACCATCTTTTGATACTTTTTCCAGTGTATATTTCTCTCTTACAAAAAGGACAGTAGGATAAATGATGCAGGCTTAGGCATAAAATATGCCTTAACAAATTTCTATAAGGCTGTGTTGGGAACTGATGGACATTCAATCCAAATATAAGACTGACCTTCTTTGAGATTATGAAAAACTGCACCTGTTCCAGTAGAAGAGCAGAAATAGTACTCATTTAAGGTGTGAGTACTGACAGGGATAAGTGTTTGGAGTGAATAAAAAAGATTATTCTACTGCTACTGTTCAGAAGCAAGTCCTGTGAAAATTATGTAGATAGTTGCTACCAGTTGGGGGACAGGAGCAGAATACATGGGGGTTTGGTTTGGTTTGATTTGGAGTGATGGTGTTTGGGTTGTTTTTTTTTTAAAACATTGCTCAATGAATAGCTTTAAGTATCAGTTCTGGTGTAATTTTAAGGAGTAGCTTCTGAATAATTATGACCTTCCCACAGTCATTGGGGAATGGAGCAAAAGAACTGCACAAGTAGGGAATTTTTTTTCCCTAATGGCATTTTCTTCAAATATGCCAGTTAATTAAGCAAAAGGAAGTGAGGGGTGATCGCTTAATTGAAGTGGAAGGTGATTTAGAAATCAGCATGCTGTTAACTGAAAGAACATAACCACCTAGTCCCTGGCAAATGTCTGAGGATAAATGATTTTTTTGGGTGTCCCAGAATTGCTCTGCAGGTGTGCACAAAAATTATGGGCTACTCGAGTCATCTTCTTAACCACCTTCTGCTTGGTGTCATGCTGAAATCATCCTTTCAAACCTTAAAAGTAGGGATGATCCTGGTTTCATGGCAGCTACTCCAGACAAGTCCTAGAAGAGATGCGAGATCCAGACACTTGAAAGTGGTGGATGAACACTCCTAAAGGAGGAGGTTGTCTCTCCCCCAAATAAACAAAACACAGTTCATTAGAAATATGTGTGATTCTCAGTCTGTATAAAGAAGATCTCTCAAATAATGAGGATGACTGAGGTACTTAAAATAGTTAAACCACCTCAGAATAAATGACAAGGGAGGTGGCTTGCCTAGCTGTGAGGGTGTTTCTTGACCTTCTTAGTTGGCAGTCTTTAACTTTCACTGTTAGTGGTAATTACATCTTTAATGCTTCCTAGCTTTAAGGTTAGTGTACTGTAATCACTGTAATTGTATACCCATTACTTGTATAATTACAGTCTGTATTTAGGCTTTGGATTTTGTGGAGTATGCACTCATAGCACAGTACCCCTAAGTGTAACTGTTGTTATGCTTCAGGTTGAACCACTTTCCATTTTACAGTTAGTTGGGGAAAGGTAACCACTCCAACCACTTTGTATATCTTAGACTTTTTACATTTGAGTATAAATTTGGCCGACTTTCAGTATACAAACTGCTCAATTAATTACTTTTTTGATATTTTCTCAGGAGAAATTACTTTTGTTTTTTCATTACTTTAGTTTTTAATTCAAATAAATAAAAGTATGGGTATTCAGCCACAAAATTTATGTGTTTTCGTTTGCGGCACTGGACAGGAATTTTGGTTTATTTGTCAGAAAGTTGTTGCCCTGCATAAGGACCTGTTACCTAGCACCTTCTTTCTACTTCTAGAATTCTTCACTGTCTCAGGTGTCTTGGTGACACCAAAGTCTAACTGGTTGTTGTTTCTTTCATGAACACTACATTTTTATTCTGTGTGTTCTACAGGGCTATTATTACACAGTGTTTTCTTACTGGAATTATTCTTCAAAGCAATTAGGTTCACATAACTTAAAAAAAATTGCCAGCTGTTTTAAACCAAATAAGTCTTCCTGGTTTATTATATCAAAAATACTTTGGAAAGCAACTTCTCTTCAAGAAAGAGGAGCTATTCCAGCTTTGTTATCATAAGCTTTTCAGGCATTTATACAGAGAGCAACTTGTATTTAAACAACTGGACTGTAGATCTGTTGTACATTCAGTTAATTAGATTGTACATACACATGTGCTTGTATTCTGTAATACCACTTGAAATACTTGGATCATATTTGCTACTTGTGTAGGAAAATTCTAGCATTTTATGATACTCTAAGGAAAAAGAAAAAGTCATCAACTGGAAGAAGTGGGAGTAAATTGCAGAACCATTTAGAAAGTCAATCTAGTCCTATATTTTAATATGCTATTACTGTCTTAGTAGTTCATATCTAACAATAAAACAGTCATTATGGAGAAACATAAAAAGTGTTATGGTATAAACTTAGACAGACTCTCTGTGGTTTGTTCACATATCTTAGGCTTTGTGCTGTACTCATGTGGCCATTTTAATTGGACACGAGTTTTTGCTGCAGTCAAAACATGGTACTGCTTTCTTTACCTCTGGCCAGTTATCTAGTATTTCCCAAATATTTAAGTCCTGATCCTGGAAGTTTTTGCTATGTATAATTTTTAATCTCACATATATCCGTGATTTTAATGGCTCATAGGATTACTTGAGCAAAACACACAAAGCATGTGCAGGCATTTTTTCAAGTATGTATTTTTAACATGCAGTGTCTGTTTCTGGCAAGGGCAAGTTGTGCATCATTGTTGCAGTTTTTTAAATCATCCTGACATGTACAGAGTATTTTAGTGGAGTTTGTACTCTGGAACATGATATTCCTGGAAGTTGTGTGAAGATTTTGAAAGTTTGCTTGTAGTCTTAAACATTCCTATACCTGTTTCACAAAGTAAAAATGGGGAGAGGTGTGAAATCCACTACAGTATAATTTAAACGTTGTATAATTATTTTCTCTTTTCAGATGTTCCTCCAGCGGATCAAGAAAAGCTTTTTATCCAGAAGTTACGACAATGTTGTGTACTTTTTGACTTTGTTTCTGATCCACTAAGTGACCTAAAGTGGAAGGAAGTAAAACGAGCAGCTTTAAGTGAAATGGTAGAATATATCACACACAATCGCAATGTGATTACGGAACCTATTTACCCTGAAGTAGTACATATGGTAAGTGATTTAACAGTGAGAGCTCTCTGTTTTATAATTCACTGTTGCTTCTTCAGCTGTATCAATTTATCTCAAGAAATTTTGCTGAAATCTTCAAAAAAGATCAACTATGTTTGCACATCTGCAAAAGAATAACAGGGCTTTGAAATTTTATTGCCAGTGTTGATTTTTCTTTTTGTAAGATAGAAACTAGACACATATATAAAGCAGAATTAGATGATGGTTTAAGTTGGTAAAAACAAAATCTTGTATTTAAAAAAAACAGAAGTGTTTCTTCTCCACAAATCTCTTTTGGAATAGGTGTTTATAAAAATGGGGAGGGAAGTTA
>VZRX01001537.1:29648-52255 GCA_013398075.1 Notiomystis cincta
TGTGCCTATTGATTCCATGCAAAACCTTTTTGCATCAGTGTCTTTAATTTTGCTTGGAACTGTTGTTCTGAATTATATGGAAAGGTTCTTTAAGGATTAAAAACTTCAAATACTCTGGATTAAAAGTAGCTGTTAATATGTCACCCTATAACAAATTTTCCAATTAAAAAATACTTTCAAATTAGTGAATTATTTTCTCCTAAGTGTAAATTTGTATAACTCTACAAATTACCTGAAGCCAAGCATAGTACTTTGTCAATAAATTTACACTTGGGTGAAGGAGGGTGAACAGGTGACTGTCTGGTAAATTACAGTGCTCTGTCAAAAGAAGATTCAGGAAAATGTGACTTCCTCTGTTCATTACAAGCCTTTTGTATGCACAGAGATTTGTAATGCCAAAAAGCTTTTTACATCCAGAAGTAGAAACTGTTTGAACACCTTGTGCTTGCATTTGCTACAGAAGGTTGACTGATGGCATTTAATGATGCCAGATACTCTTGTGTTATTTTAATATTTAAAATGTTATTTGCTGTGTTCAGTTTTGCATTATTAAAATGGCATAAAAGATGAGTATTGGGAAAAGCTTGAGTGTAGGTTGCTTTGTTAAATGTGGGAGAAAAGAGCAAACAGGTATGAAGGTTGAAAGCAGCTGGGTGTGCTAGTGATTTTTATTTCCACAAAGTTTCTTTTCTATTATCTGTCTCTGTTTTCTTTTTACTGAGTGACTAAAATATTTGGGGTCAAGGCTACCTGTAATGTTAGATGGGAGTCTTGGTGTTAGATCTGTGTCTCTCTTCAGCAGTATCCAATAAAATGTTTCATTTTTTTAGGTTTATTTATGAAACAGAACATCACAATGGCATAGCAGAATTACTGGAAATACTGGGAAGGTAAAGTTGGAAGTTTTGTTTAATTAAACTCACTTGATTTTAAGAGTAGACTTCAAAAATCAAGGGGTTTTTTGTGTAAGATTTTAGAAACACAGAAAAAACTTGAACCTTGTGGCAATGTTTTGGGATGTGACAATTTTTTTAATCCTATTTTTTGGTGTCTTATTTTCTGCTTAGGATCCTTGTAATTAACATTAGTTGTACAGCAACTACCAGTAAAGTGTGGTGAGCTGAAATTTATTAAACATTCTTCAACATCCCTGAATACATAGTGGGTAAACAAAGGAAGCACAGGCTATGAAACGTCAGAAACCTCCTTTTGCTAACCCCATCATTTCTCAGACTTCAGTGATGTATCTGTAAGCCCTTGACCAGCTTTTTCATTCTTGGTTTTGTTAGGTTAGCTTTAAGTATTTAAAATTTAAAAGTGATATCAGTTTGGGAATTTTTTTTACCCCCTCAGCCTTCCAAATCAAAATTTCTAGTAGCTCAGTGAGGCTTCTGAGCTGTAGCTGTTCTGTATTGGTTTTTCATCCAGTCCATTAAGAAGTTTCACCCAGCATGTTGTTGACACAGAGCTTCTGGTTCTGGTACTTAGAGTTGAGGTAGAGGTGCCATTGACCCAGTAACGGAGCTACATCTGCTCTCAGCTGTAACTGAGCTGTCTTGTGTTGAGATGCTGTTTGGTTGTGCTCAAGGACCTTGCAGAAATACTAATAGTTAAGTAGAAGTCATGTTTTGACTTGTCTGCTGTCCGGGATTACCTCTTCTACATCCAGTCTCTTTAACTTGTTAACACTGTGAAGAAGCTGGGAGGGATGTGTATTCAAAGCTTTGAAACAGTGAGTAGTTCATAGTGAAGGCTGAAGTCTGAACTGTAAGTAGAGTTGTGTGCAACTGGAAGAAGAATTTGAGACTTCTGAAAAACTTGGTTCAGGTACAGACAGAGATTGATTTGATTATTCTATTCATTTGTAAATATTAGAAAACAAGTGCTAAACAGAAGAATTTTTGTATATCCTGTGTATCAATGCAGACTTCTATATAATTACTGATCCTTATTTTTAAATTTCTTTCCCTGGCAGCATAATTAATGGATTTGCCTTACCATTAAAAGAAGAGCACAAAATATTCCTATTGAAGGTTTTGTTACCATTGCACAAAGTGAAATCACTCAGTGTCTACCATCCACAGGTAAGTTTTGCTTGGTGTTTTTCATACTAGTGGTTAAGTGAGCTTGCTTGAAGAGGTTGGGAGACTTGAGTCAGTCTGATGTGAGTTCAGTTCTAAGCTCCAGAACTTCACTGCTAATTGGCCTTGGGGAAATTATTTAACACATATACCTATAATGCTTGTTGATAGAAAAATGAAAAAGAAAACACATGTGTACACAATAATACCTTTTGTTAAAAGCACTATAGTGTTTATAAATAAAACACATGTAGTAGTTGGTTAATGTGAGAGTTCTAAGTATTTATCCATACAGGGTTTTTTGTTTTTCTTCTTGTCTGTAATGTTTAGACTTAAAAAAAGTGCAGAAAAGTATGATTTTAATGAATGTCATCCATAAACACTAAATTCTAAATTACATGAAGCAATTCAGCTGAATTCAGTTTGTAGATGTTTTGAAAGGAATTGGGAATTTACTTAGATATAATTATTTAATTCAATAGATCTTTTTAGAGTACACAGAAAAAAGGGGGCTTTGAGTTGTATTGTGCTTTTAAACCAGCTGTATTTTTTCTGTGCTAAATTTAGTTCCATTCAGAATTTGTAGAGAAGTGAGAAATACAGTGTGAGAGAAAATACAGTATTGTTGTGAAATTTTCTCTGTGAGGGATTGTTCTACAACTTTCGAGTTTTTAATTTGAATTTTCAATATTTACTATGTAGTACGAGTACTCCCAACTTCTAAGTACCATTTCTTCAAATAAAATTACTAACAGCTTGTATTTTTAAGAATACCATTTGTATAATTACAGTTCTCTAGCAGTTAGAGATGCTTATAAGCATTTGCTTTGGATCTTGTCTTCAGTGGCTTCCATCAGTTGCTGTCGAAGTAATGGGCTAAAATGCTTCCCATTTCAAAATTAATGTTTTATTTTCTAATGCCATGAGCAGAACCTGTTGGGGTGTGAACAGCAAGACCTTTTGTATCTCAGCTAGAACAGATACCTGTGATCACCAGCTTTTCTACTGACCCGAGACATCCTGTTCTTTATCTGTTCCCCTCAAATCACAAACTAATTCTCCAAAACCTTCAGCTGACTTGCATTGCTTTTCAGCATCAGTAAAAATAGGGTAGTGACAGATGCCTGTCTTACATGTTCTACTGAATGAAATGGGAAAGTGAGTTTAGTGTGTGAAACACTGGAGTAAACCCATAAAAATTCACATTGAAACAGTGGCAGATACTCAGAAGGATTTGCTGCCAAAGATATGCATGGAGAAAGTTAATTTTTGTGTTAAATCAGATTTACTTTAGAAGAGGGAAGAACAGCAGGTGTAGCAATCTTGGTACATTCCTCAAATTACCATGAGATGTTCTTGGTAGGAATTATCAAAAAAAGGAAAGGAATTGGGTCATCAGCTGAACTTCAATAAATGAAGAGCGTTTAGGAAGATGGTTGAACAGTCTGAGAGATGAGCAGTGATCTCCCTGCTTACTTTGGGACTGTTGGCCTGTGGAGTGAAAGGGATGTAATAGTTCACTATTTAGGCACAGGTGGACAGTCTCTTCCTCAGCATTGCAATAAATGCTGTAATTCAGCCTCAGGTTTCATCAGCTTACATTGATAGGCATAGTTATCACTAGTTGTGATATATAAAAAATCCTAAGATTTACAACTGTTCAATGCACTTCTATCTAACTTAGATTATTAAATAGAAAATACTTGCTAAATCAGCATGGGAGACCAAAATGTTAGTGAGTGGAAAGCACTCCAGAGGGCAAGATCATGACTTTTAAATCCTATATTTGAAAAGATGATGTGTGATGAAATGCAAAGTACTAGGTTTAAAAAGAAGACATCAAGTCATGTATGTCTATATTATAACACATAAAAAGGCAAGGACAGACTTGCAAAAGTTGGAAAGAATTGGTAGAGCCAATTCACCCTTCTGTTTAAGTTGTCTGCCAAATAGGTATTGGGGATTTTTTAAATTACAGAAGAAACTTGTATTTTATTAGAAGCATTCAAAATTATTCTTGACTTATCATAATGACTTCAAAATTTGTTCAGTTTCAGAGTGAGAATTAATAAAACTTTTTCTTTTACTGTAGCTGGCGTACTGTGTAGTTCAATTTTTGGAAAAGGACAGCACACTTACAGAACCAGTAAGTTTATCTTGCTATTGTTACATATTTTGAACCATTAATATACCTTAAATTTGTAGACTGTTTAAAGAGGTTTGGGGAAGAAAGTATTTATCTGTAATTGTTTATATTTGAGTCAAGTATTTAACCATTTTGATCTGTCAAATTCAGTTTTTTTCCAACAGTCATTTGGAATATCCAAAACAAATTAAAACAACGTTAATAGCATAGGTCTTAAAATATGACCAGATTTTATTCTTCTTATTTTGTTCTGACTGAGCAGATGGGAGATGGTGGATCCAGAAGCAGTTTAGTCAGAAATTAGCTTGCCCGAAATGTGCTCTGTGGAGAGATGGATGTTGTGATGGCACACAGATTTCTGACATACAGCTACCTATTGGTGCAAGGCTTTTGAGTCAGATCCTGTTCATGTCTACCAGCCTTGGACAAATTCAGACTTTGATCTGGCTGCATATAATTGCATACATAAATAATTTTAGTTGTCCTCTATAGTATCTAGTGGTTTGCCTCATTACACCCAATATCAAGTAGTTAAGAACTAATCTGTTTAATCAGTAGATCAATAAAACAGTTGCTGCTAACAAAAGTGCACATTATTAGATTATGACCATTTCCATTGAAACTGGATTTCTTGAAACAAATGGAAGTATGCACCTGAGCAAGAGTTCTCTTCTAGCTTTTAATATTGACTAAGATAGTAAATGTCAGACATTCTATCATTTGTACTATATGAGATCTTGAGTTCATAGCTTTCTTCCAGACCTCAGATAGGATGTTGCATATTTCCTGGTAGAAACCTGAACTAATAGGCAATGAAGTTTGTTTCCTTTTTTTGATCCCAAGTTAGTACATGATTACAACATCGTTTAAAAACTTAGCACGCACATCAGTGAAGTACTAAGTTCCTCTTCAAAAGATCCTGGTCCTTCCAAATTTAAATGCTTTGCTTCCCTTATAATTGTCACATGAGACTTTTTGACATCTTATTTTTTAAAATCTGCATAGATTAACCAAGGCTTCACTGAGGACATACTGTCTATTTTCATGATTAAATAATATATACATGAAAGATTCACTTATTTCTCAGAGTTGTCAGTGATAATATTAAATATTGCTTACAGCTTTTATATTTAAAAGTCATAGAGTCATAGAATGGTGTTTTGAGTGTTCATGTTTTGCTAGGTAAGCAAGCTGGATAAATAATTTATTAATCATGAAAAAAGTTAAGACTAAGACTATAGTAGGATACTCAAATCAAAGTTTAAGAGCAACATCCCTAGAGTAGTTGGTCACCTGTCAATACAGGCATTTATAGCAAATATTTTGCTAAAATCTATTAATAGAACTTTTAATTGCTTGAGTTTTGGATTACATCTCCAAGAAGGCAGAGATTTAAAGCTGCTGTCACTTAAGTGGCAGATAATTTTCCTGATAATCCAGTAGAAAATTTGCACACAAAGAAATCACAAGTTTTGTGTTCTGCTTAAAATACCAGACTTATTAATACATTATAATTCAACTTAAGGTATAGTGAAATTATTTTCTCTTTGTTATTATTTTCATGAAATTATTTTCATGAAATTATTTTCTCTTTGTTTCTACAGGTGGTAATGGCACTGCTGAAATACTGGCCAAAGACTCACAGTCCAAAAGAAGTCATGTTTTTAAATGAACTAGAAGAAATTTTAGACGTTATTGAGCCATCTGAATTTGTAAAAGTTATGGAGCCTCTCTTCAGACAGCTAGCCAAATGTGTGTCCAGTCCACACTTTCAGGTCTGTATTTACTGCAGGTACAATGACATCAGAATTTTTGTAAAGCAGACTTGTAATGTTGTATTATTCACCATAATGAATTTTATTTGTGGCAAAGAAGTCTTCAATTCTATGTCAAGTTTCAGGGGTCCAAATATTAGTTTTGCTGTTTCTTTTCAAGAGTGCAATATGTGCATTCATGTTGGGTGATTCACTTCAGTGTTATGCTTAGCATTAAAAAAGCTGGAAAACTCAGTGTTTTCAGAAGTACCTGAACCCTTTCAGTACAGTGTTTGCATTTCTTTGCTTGTAATAGAATTCTTCAAATACCTGTTTTTATGGAAAGTATTTCTTTGCTTGAATTTCAGAGTTCATGGGTTATAGATTGAATCATGTCCCTAGAAAGGAAAAAAGCAGTTTTTCCGTCTCTCTTTCCATCAGCTCCATGACTGTCATTTGCACTAAAAAATCCAAGTCTGAGTTGGAGCTTTTCTTACCTTTCCCTTATATTTGCCAAATGTTATAATTATTTGCTCTGTAAGAGATTGAAGAAGTGTTCCTTTTTTCATGTCGTCTTAGGTTGCAGAGCGAGCATTATACTACTGGAATAATGAATATATTATGAGTTTAATTAGTGATAATGCAGCAAAGATTTTACCCATCATGTTTCCATCCTTGTACCGGAATTCAAAGACGCATTGGAATAAGTAAGAAACGCTTGTACAAATTTCTGCTACTTCACTTATGTGTAGTTCTAGGCTTAAGAGTTCGGATCTGTGAGTTGCTAGTTTAACAGTGTGTTGAGCTGTTTATTCTATGGCATTGAAGTTGCTGGATAAAGAGACTGTTGTTGTCAATTTTAGGAAGTATTAACAACTGTGGAAGATAGTTTTCCTTTTCTAATTAAACAAGAAAGAGTGTTTTAGTGCATCTAATCCATGACATTCTTCTATAAATATGGAGCAAATCTGGCATTCATCTGTAGTTCAGATACTTCTAAAGACTAACTTTGATTTCTGATCACTAACCTCTTTGCTGATTTGCATTTCTTCTGCATTCTAGTGAAATATCTTGTAGCTCAGATCATTTTTTTCCTTCTTTTTATTTTCTTTTTGATTATTTTTTTTTCTTCTTTCTCCATTGATTATTTTCACTTTTTTTCCCCACAACAACGTAGTACTTACGCATGAAAACAGTCCTGGTCAGCTCCCTTCTGCAGCTGTTCCATTGTAAAGTGCCTCTTTGTGTGAGCTATTGTTCAGCTGCTGGGATGGTGACAGTATCCCAGTCTGGCTCTAGCTGTAAATTGAGGACTGCTGATGGGCTGGCCAAGAATGAGTAATCAGTCTGCAATTAAACACTGGGAAAGAAATGGAAAATAAAGTGATGTTAAAGTGGTTGCTTGCTGTTGCTGAGTGCAAGCAGTAACAAATAATGTACTCATTAATAAAATTCCGATTCAGTGATGCAATTGTACATAGTAAATGTGGGTTGCTGTTGGTTGTTTTCTTCTGACTTTCAAGGTCATGCATTCATTTTATTCTGAGCAAAAGTCATGCTACCCAGTACAGCTGCACTCTTACTTGTAATTCCATATACGATACAAAGTAATCATTTAACGGATTGCTTTTGAGCAGCAGTACATTATAACTTGGAACTGTAAATTAATCTTTAAAAGTGCCTCATAAAGCAGATTAGTTGTGTGTAATTTTTGTGATGTTTTCGACTTTACTTTTCTAACACATTTCTGAAGAGTTCTGGCATCGTTGTGTTGAAGTGAGTGCTGTTGCTGTGTGGCAGTTTTCAAAATGAATGGTGTCTTTTCTACACTCCTTTTAATCACTAACTCTTTTTTTCTTGAATATATCAGTTGCCAGTAAGTTACTTACGTTAAGATCTTTAATGTCATACTGCATTTTCTCTAATAACCCTCATGGGATTAGTGCCAGCTACTAAATTTCACAACTAACCCTGTATTGATACACGTAGTATTAAGAGTGAAGTTCAAACGTCAGAAGTGTAAGTGATGAGTAAGAAAAACAGAATAAGAAAACTGCATTCAAAGTTGGTGATTTTAGTACTTTTGTTAGGCCTCTTGTGGGTAAATTGAAACTTCCACTAATTAATTTTGTTTCCACTTATTCTGAAATGATGTAATTTTCCAGTTATGTAGGCTATTGGCTACTGTTGACCAGAAAAAGTAGATTTCAAAGTTTAAAGTACTCTGAGTTTCAACCAGAAGTTTTACTTATAGGACAATACATGGCTTGATATACAATGCTCTGAAACTCTTCATGGAGATGAACCAAAAACTGTTCGATGACTGCACACAGCAATTTAAAGCAGAAAAACTGAAGTAAGTTTTCATGTCAGTGTGTCTGTCTGTTCTTGAGTAATTTGTTCAGAGTGCTTTAGCTCTGAAAACCCACTGTGTCATTAGTAGGAAGTTGCCCATTTGATTCCAGTACAGCAGTCTCAAAGTTAACTTGCTGAAACTTCTTGTTATATGTGAACTGTAAACTTCTTAACAATAAGGTGTGTCATGTAGGCTTAGACCTAATACTTCTGGGGTCACCATCTTCCTAAAAATTAGGTTTTTGAGAGGGACACTGCTAATTGTGGAGCCCAGTGTAGAGGATCTGTTAAACAGTTCAGTTCACATCCTGTGTTTATTTTTGCATGTGTTATTTACCCAGTGTTATTTCCTTTCATGTTGTCACTCAGTTTGTCCCAAAATACTTTCCCAGTATTTTTCAGCATTGCATTGTATATGAACATATCTTCATATTTTTATAAAAGTTACCTGAAATTAAGTTCTTACTCTGTTGTAGTACAGGTCTGTAATACAGATTTTATTTGATGGAAGAATCCTGCTAAAACGAGATAGAGGAGTCAGAAGTATTAATGGTTTGAGTCTCATTTTAGGGGATGGAAGCAGTTAAAACATGGGCACTGAAAATACGTGGGTTGTAATTTTATTTTAAATTTCAAAGTGAATAGGGATTCTTTCAAGTAATGGTTCAGATTAGACACCTATTTTAAACTGATATACTGGAAGTAGTACAGATTCTTAATGGAGATTGTTTTGAAGTTCCTTATTACAATTCAAGTAGAAATGAGCTTGTACTATAACAAATGCTTAAGGTGTGTGTGTTTATAGATGACAAAATATGAGCATTGGCTCTTCAAAAAAAGACTGTAATTCTCTTTCCCCTGATTGCAAGTAAGTGGAATCCCTTTTAAATGAGAAATTAGATCTTTTCTTCTTTGATTTTTAGAAGTTTTTTGGGTGGTGTTCTGAGTGTGAACTAAAGCAGAGTGCTGAGCGATGAGCTAGCAACACAAAACCAAAATAAAAAACCTCCCACCACATAAGAACTGAAAAGGAGGATGCTTAAAGAGTTCCTACCTCCCATCTTGAATTAACTTGGTAGCTGGAGGCAAATTGTCTATGTGGATATAGCTGCTCTTCCTTTTTTTTTCTTGACATTTGGATCATTGCTCTGTGCATTGAAGGCTGAGAGCATTTTTAGCACTCTTTGTTCCAAATTCTTTTAAATGCTACCAGCCTTCAACAACAGGTGATCATTCTGGTCTCTGCAAGAAGATGTTTATTTGTAAGGAAGAAAGGAAAACAAACCCTAGATTTTACAATTTCAAATTGCATTAGGCATAAGAAAACAACCTTTTTCTACTTTATTTAGAAAGAAAGGCCTTTATGTCATCCCTCTGGGCTTGCTACTCCCTAGAATGAGCATGGTTTTGTTAGGTACTTCTCTGTTAGAGTTAAATTCAAAATGTCTCTGGTGCCTTTTCCTTTAACCTGTTACCTGAAGCCATTGGGTTGACAGTAAAAATATCTGCCCTTTTCATGGTCAGTTATTGACATCTTATTTATCAATATAGAATTCTAATATTATTAATAAAACACAAATATGCTTTCAGCCTAGATCAAAATATCTTTCTGTTTTAATTTTAACAGTGTACACGTACTAATGATAAACTGGTATCAGACAGTTTGTTGCTTGCGTGAGAAAATCTAGTGTGTTTTCCCTTTTAATGTTGATTTGAGATCATGGGATATTGTTATGATACAAATGATCCTGTCAACAGTGGTATTTTGGGCAGTAGGCTCAAACAGGTATATAATCTATAAATAATTTATTCTGTTGAATTCTTTTACTTCTGTATGATTTTTTTTTTTTCAGAGAGAAGCTAAAATTGAAGGAACGGGAAGAAGCATGGGTTAAAATAGAAAATCTAGCCAAATCAAATCCCCAGGTATTTAGAAAAGATTAACATGACCATGTTTAAATACTCTAATTTCATTAAATATCAGTGGGGAAAACAGGTCTGACTGATCATGGAAATAAAGGAATTTCACCAATTGTATTATGAAAGATACACAATAAAAGTACTTTTCAAATTTGTAACCTTTCTCTTGTGCAATAATTATTTTTTTTTTAAAAAAGGTTTCTGAAAAATATTATATGAAGTGCTTTTTCCTTTCCTTATAATAGGACTTATACCGTATTGCAGTTTGAAAAGTTATTGTGCAAAATTATGGAAAAATATAGAGAGGCCATAATTGGTTTCTCTTGAAAAGCTGTTTTGCAAACAATATATTACAAAAGAGATCTTTCTGCAAACTGTGAGTTATGACTAGTCAGTTTTCCTTTGTGTCAAATGGATTAAAGTAGTATTGTATATTCCTGTCTGCTGCATTTGTCCCTACACTTGCACTGGGCCAGTCTGCTGGTGAACCTGCTCCTCAGGCCTTTCCTCAAGGGAAACATCCTGTCCAGCATTATTTGTAACTCAAATTATGATAAAGAAACAAAGGTCCTTTAGACTGTTCATTGTATTTTGAAATTATGGGAGAAGGAAATGGTTTGGCTTGGGTTCCCCACCCCCACCCCCTTCATTTGCTTGGAGGTCGCTGCCAGTTTTCCTTTATCACAATCATACGGTTTGCTGCTATGAACAAAAAACCTCCAAACATTTAAATTACTTTGCTGCCAGAATTTTTTTTATCCTGTAGTAAGAAACTTAATGTACTGTATATTTACAATGCCATCAATCTGAGTTTGAAGTGGTGGAAGAGGGAGAAATGGTACTATGTAAACAGAAATGGGACACTTTCTGATCTCAGTACTATTTTAAAACAGAAAGTATGAGGTAATCTCTTTTTCTAAGAAGAGGAAATTCCTAAATGCTTTTTCCTCTTGTGTTATTTGTCAGGAAACAAATACTAAACTGCTTAAATAAAACCTATTAAACTTAATAAAATTGTTGGTTGACAACAGATCAGTTGAATTCATCAAAAAGGACTATTCATATGAAAGCAATAATTGACTTTGAGTGACAAAACATTGCTCTAATGACATAAGTCATACAGAAGCCTTTCTTGAAGAGTACTTGATATACATGGTCATTTACTATCACAAATGATGAGCTATTGCATGTTTGGCTAAATAAGAGGATTGAGTTGTAGAAAACTTCAGAGTTCAACAGTATCAATTTCCTTTTCTTTCCAAGTAAATCTTTGTAAATACATTTTCTCATACCAGTTAACACTACCTGTATACAATATGTTCTGTGTAGTCTGCTTGAAGAAAGCTAATAATTGGAAGAAATTTAAAATAAAAATTGCTGAGTGATCCACTGAATTGACATAAGGATATAAATGCTTTTAGTGCTCTAGATAATGGAATTTTAGGGGTTTCTTTTTGCCTGGAATTTCTGTTAACTTTTTAGTTTGTCTAATGACTGATGATTCTTGTTGTTCAGAGCTGTTCCTGATTCTGCATAACACAAAAATACAATTTTAGATTTTAGATCATTATAATTATATTTGTTAAGTCCTTGCTGTTAGGTTTTGGAGGTTCTTCTAATTTTCTCATCTGCATAAGTTATTGATACACTCAGATACCAAAATATTTATGGTGAAAAACTGATAAAAAAGTCTGTGTGAGCACATAAATAAGATCTGAATTCAAAACTATATACACTTCATCTGAATTAAAATAAGATTTGACGTATTGAGATTGCTGGACAATAAAGATGTTATTTTGTCTTTACTTTCTAAAAGACTTTTTATAATTGTTTTACTTTCCAAAGACAGGAAGTTTGTTATTTTGGTTTGAAATTATATAAAATGTATATTAGCTATATTTGGTCTTTTAACAGTGTATTTTCTCTTCCAACACAAAATTGCATCAGCAAATAAAATGATTGTGTTTGGATTGCTGCACTGTTCACAGAGCATTTGACTGTGTATTAGTAAGTTTTCAGATAACTGCCAAAGTAGACATTCAATACTGGCAAAATCTGAGTATTTTAAAATTGAGTCTCAGATAATCAAACCATCTTTTTTTTAATGCCAACTGTATTTTTCAGCAGGGTGTTTCTGCTAAGTGAAAGTATTGGAGTTCCATTCTAAAATGTATTACTTAGTCCCTGGAAGCATGAAATATTTAAGTTAATTTAAAATAACTAGTCATATCATTCAAATGCTCAAATACACTCTTAGTATTTAGTTACTCTGACTAAGAATGATTATTTTAACATTTTGCATTTCATTAGTACCCAACATACAGTGACGCGAGTTTGCTGAACAGTCCTGTTGCAATGGAAACAGACGGGCCTTTAATTGAAGATTTGCAGACACTGAAGAAGACAGTGAAAGAAGAGGCTTGTCAGGTAAAGCCTTGTGAAGATAGCAAACTACTCCAATTTATGAATTAATTTCTTTAAGTGACTGTTAATCATAAACTTGGGTTATATTTTCAGCCCTGTAAGCATTTGTTCTAGACTAAGACACTTCATCAGGGCTTCTACTTTCAAGTGATAATGTAGCAGCCAGAAATAGTGTTGTTTCTACTGCCTGTGAATATGCTATCTCTTTTAAGGTTTCTTCTACAGAAACTTTGTTTTAATTTTCACTTAGGATTACTTTTCGTGTCATTAGGAGAACAACGATTATGCTTTAAGGATAGTGAGAACTATAGCTAAAATCTACAACATCATGTTCTAGTCTGTTCTCTTTATAAGATTTTTCATAAGAAAAGCTTGTCAGTACTAGAATCTGACTATGTTTTGTACATTTTTGTTTGTTATTCAGAACCTTCTTAGTAACTAAAGCTCTTGTGTTTTAAAAAAATATGTAAAGTGTGTGACTTGCCCACTCATGGGTCTTCTTCCTCAGTCCACCATCTGTCAGGTTCCATTACCCACTGCAGGGCAACGACTCTCAAGGTCATTTCCATCCTTTTGTCTTTAGTTAATGCTCAGTAATATTCATGTCTTTTTAATTTAGCATCAGTTAAGTAGAATAATAATACCAGTGTTGAAACTAGAGATTTCAACTTGGAGCTGGTTGAAAGTGGAGAGATGCCAGGTAGCATAGCAGCATCACTAAGATTTCTAGAAGGAATATGTACTATATAGTGCTATAAATCTGTCTAAATCCAGCAAAGTCTAAGCCTGGAGAAATGGAAAAAACAGTTGAATTTGGACATGAAGTAATAATTTGCATCAATGTATCCAGTAAGAGATTTAATAAAAATAAGCATGTGGTCAACCTAACATCCTAAATTACTGTCTTAAAATTCCAGCATCATTCCAGCAATATTATATTTTACTTATTATTTGTTACATGGCATTTTGGATGAAGGTTGGAATTGAAAGAAATGGTGGAATATCTCTAAGGCACACTCAGGGATTGCTGTTATTTAAACACTTATGTATGTTGTGGATCCCTGTGCATTGCATGTAAATCTTGGTGGCTGAATTACATCCCTCTCCAGGGCAATGAACAAGAATAGGATTCCCCTGAATGGGAATGATGGATAGAGCTCTAGTCAGTGAGGAGCACTGGGCTTATTAAAGTTTCTAAACCTCTGCCTTTCTTCATACCTTGGATAGCTTAGCCAGGCCCACATGAGGGAGAAGGGGGCTTCCTTTCACTTGCTCCAGAGCCTAGAACCAGTTCTAGTGGAGAAAAGTGCATACAAAATTATTTAGAAAAATGAGTACTACTTAATTTTAGAGTTGTGTTGATCATAGTGTCCATCTTTAATTGTGCTATTTTCTAACACTTAACTGTTTTCTCAGGGTTTATGGGAAACCTTGGTCCATTTCCTATCCTGGACAGAGAATTTTAAAATTCCTACTTCCTGAGTGCTCCAACATCAGTTCTAGAAGAAAAGCAGCCAGAATAGAATTCAATGCTAGTAATTGGGACAAGCAGATAAATTTGAGGATTTGGGCCAGTATTATACAATATAAAATGCAGAAACAGTAGTGCCAGCCCAGACTAAAACCAAGGAGACTCATCTAGGTCTTACCTTTTTTTCTACAAAGAATTCAACTTCATGAGCTATAAAGTTTGGGCTATATACAGCTTCATTGGTAGCATTCCAGCTGGAAAACTAGTGTGTCATATCCCTATGAATGAGCTTGATTTGCCACCACCCACAATTTAAGAAAGGGTAGGGATTTAAAAGTATGAAACTAAACAAAATTCCGAAACTTGGGCTGGAACTGCTCGAGCATTCCTTAGCTGTCTCTCCAAGTGCATGCTTTCTTCCCTTCCCTTGTTCACAAAGTGTGCAAGGAGTGAGATGACTAAAAGATTATAAGCCAAGCTTTCAAAATAAAGATCTTGTCCTAGCAGAGCTAATAGAATGGTTTTAATCAGTAATTCTTGCTATTAGAAAAACTTGCTTATAGAAAAACGTGAATAAACAAGCAAATTGAGGTAGATGAAACAGACATGGGAACTACATAAAGACACCATTATAAAGTTGAAAGGTACTTTGATAGGAATATTCTCTGGTTTTGAGAGAACATTGGTAAAATGGTAGTGATGTCATGATTGTTAATAGCTTAGAATTTCATAGTTGTTTCTAATTTTCCTCTTAGCAAAAAAATTGTTTTTAATACTCAAAACTGCATAGCTGGTAGGGTAAAGAGGAGAAAGAAAACTTTTTTCCATATGTTTATTTCTTTTCATATAAGTGAACATACTGATGTGCAAGAACATTTAGTAATTAGTATGTTTGGCTAACTTGGTTCTATTTTTATTTCAGGCACAAAAAGATCAGAAAAAAGATCGTCCTCTTGTGCGACGCAAGTCAGAACTGCCTCAGGATATCTATACCATGAAAGCCTTGGAATCACATTGCAGAGCTGATGAATTAATATCACATGATGGGCATTAAACTATTACAGTGAAATATTATTTTGGAGGAAAAGTTTTTTTTTTCTGGACTCAGTTCTACAGTAGAACTTAATTTTTTGTGCCATACCAATCAGTTACACACAAAGTCAGAGCTTTCTTCAACCCATTTCTGTAGGCAATAACTTAATAGAGTATGCAGCTCAAGATTAGTAGTTCAAACAATGGTAAATTACCCAGTTCCATTTGCAGAATATTGGGTTGACTATAATCAAGTGGACACAATTTCCTGGAGGTGTTGTCATAGTACCAGCTAGCTGATAACATGCAGTTTTTATAGTCGTATTTGAGAAAAGTGTTCTATAAAATCTTTCCATCTAAATAAGTGAATGACCAATAGTTGGTACTAAATGATTAATGTGTGTTTTCAAAAGTAAAATTATTTCAGATATAAGTATTAAACTTTTTCTAGAATTTCTCAGCTTTACAGTTGTTTCCACATTATTGCTGTCTTGTAATATACCAGCAGTTTTGAAAATACAGTTATTCTTTCGTATTATAAAACATGGCTTACAAACTGGTAACATTCATGACAATCCTCAGTCATCATTCCTTTCTAAGAATTCTGTAAATTCATTTCTCTTTTACGTAGGATAAAGATATATATATATATCTATATATACCACATCCTAATACTTTATGTAGATTTAAAGCCATATCTTCCAGTCTTTAGTGTATAATATGGCACCAGTATTCCAGATATGAACTGGTAGAAGAATTTTTCCTAAAATGAAAATTTGTTTACTATGACTGGGAATAAACTGAATATAAAATTTCATTTTAAGTTTTTTCAAGTCAATAAAATAACTCAGTTTTCTCCCTTATCTGAGCTTTTAATACTCAGCATTTTACTTGGGCTCTAGGAGTTCAATATTCTGTGGCAGATACTATGTGTGATTTCAGTTGCACCAGTTTTTATCTGAAAGATGAACACAACATCATAAGCTTATTAAAATTTAAAAAAAAAGAAAAAAAAATAGAAAAAAACCCTGACTCTTGAATTCCATTCTGCTTCTTTTTAAATGAGTCTAAGAGCTGAGGAGATAGTGACCATAATTTTACCGTGAAAATATTTTTGTTGTTGTTGTAAAAAACACATGTGCTGCAAATACACCTCACAAGTGAACTGAAAATGCATCTGAGTTGCTGATGATCTTCAAATGCTGCTATATATTCCACAAGATTACTTGCATGTAATGAGCTTTTTGTTGTAGATGGAAAAGCACGGGAGGAAAATCTCTTTAAAAATATAGTGCTTTGTCTTCAATATTTGATTTCTCTCAGGGTGGCCAGTATTTTGACTTACTTATCCTGCTTACAAGCTGTTTGAAATGTGTTCTGCTATTCTAAATGGGTGATTAGTTTCTTTTGTCTCTGGCAGTAACATGATATAACTTAATGTTTAATGTCTTGATGCATAAAGAGATAAAAAAGTGGCTTCTTTAAAAATAGTTTTGTTTTACTTTTTAAGGAAGTATAACATCTCCTGCATCCATAAAAAAAAATAATTGCTCAAAGCAGACATTCATAGTAACCTTGTGCAGATGTAGTGCCTGCTGTTTGTTGGTTGCATTTAACATTCAATTTCCAATATTTGTTATGTTGTCTATTGGAAGAAAATTGTGAGTGGTAAATATTGGCTTACAACAACTAAATTTAAAGACCAACCCAACCTTTAAGTGGAATGTCCACTGTGTCTGAAAACATTTCCTGTAAAACTTGAAAAAGAAAATGCTTTACCATTAGGATAAACTATATGAAAACAGTTTAAAGATGCCTTCTACTTTTGAGGGAAAAAGGGTGCTTTTTTAATTGTGTAAAGCAACGTCTATGTATTTTGATATACCATTGTTTGAACTTCCATCTTTAGCTGGTAGATTATCAGTTACCTTTGATTTTGGGTGTTCAGTATGTCTGTGCAAGAGATTGCTGAAAGGAATTATTCTTATGTTATCCAAGGGGGGAAAAAAAAAAAACAACTGTATATCAGTGTTTGATTGACTGTGTGATACTCAACGTATAAGAACATCTTTCACTGTCTAGATTTTATTTTTATTCTTTATTGAAGATAAACACTCACCAAAAAGGGAAGTATTGTGGTAATTTAGATGCTTCAAGTTCTCTATAAAGGCATATTTCAAGTTTTGGGCCACTGAACATTTGCTTAGGCAATATTCCAAAATCTTATCACCACTAATGGTTTAGCATGTTTATTATCAATATTTATATATTTCGTATAATCTTGTACTAAACAATTCTAAAACTAATACGTCCAAAATAAAAAGAAAAATTAAAGTAGAATTTTGGTGACTGTTGTTCTTCATAAAGTTCTGTCTGATACCTTCCCCCATTTTCCAAAATTACACCTGTACATCAGGAATGTCAAAAGTAATATTACAAGTGTCTTTTTAGTGTGGCTTTAGTATGGCTTCATTTTAATATTGTACATACATTGTACCTTGTTTTATGGTAATAAGTAATAAAAATGTAGACTTCATATTTTGTACAGAATCGTCCTATGTACAGAATAAAAAGTTCCTAGAAACAGCAAAAATAGGTAAGTGGCACAATTATTTTTCATTAGACAATATCTGTAACATTATACGTTAGTGGAATGTTAAGTTCAAATGTACCTACATATTTTTTAACATTTTGTAATTCAATTTTTTGTTCTGGCATTGTTTCTGAAGAACTTCATACACCTGCCATTTAATATGCTTTTATCTAATTTTAAAACTTAAAAAAAAAAAAAAAAGGTGTATTATATGGACAAATAAAGAACATGTGAATTTTACTTGCTCATCATGAAACTAAGTTTAACACAGGGTGTTTGGGGGGGTGTTCAGATCATCACTGGTAGCAGAATCATCTGTACAAATTAAAATAATTTCATAATTCTCACAAAAGCAAAAAAAATTACACAAAGCCATCAGTTAAAAAGAAAAAACAGAATAAATTTATATTCAGTAGAAAAAGCAAACTTTACTTGTGGAACAGCAGTTGGTACCAAAATTTGGTAATACTCCAATCTACAAATATGAAAAACACATTGTTTCATACCACAGTATTTTCCCCTGTAACATTTCTGTATTCACAGGCTTCAAGCAAAGTAGCCATAAAATCTGGGGTTGTATTGTGGTAGTGGATACGTGATCAGGTAGCAAGGATGTAGGGAAAAACTGAAGTCTGCAGTAAGAGTTGTCTTCCCTCTGCAATCCATAAAAGTCTTGAGAAGAGCTAAGGAAATGACTGGCATAAAGCTGACAGTCAGTAACTGGAGGGAGTTGGGGGGGTTGAGCCTGGGATCTGACTACTGGCTTGAGTTACCAGTGTAAGATTTGAGTTACAAGTTAGGTCTTTGTATAGTGAAAGAAACAGTTTTGTGCATGAGCTCAGTAGTGAACACATCAAATCATGAATGAAAAACAAGATATTGAAACAACTGAGGATCCAGTTACTCACTTTTGGAAATCAGGGTTAAATACATCTCAAAAGACAATGCTTTAAAATACTGACAGCAATGACATTTTTTCCATATAAATACCTGAGTGAGTTGCCAGCATGTTCAGGAAATTACCTTTAATCCTTTCCTCTAAGGGAATTAGGCTTAGAGGCTTTGACCAGGAGCCTTTTTTGGCATTGTTTTCATGGTTTGTCTTTGTAGAATTGGAGAGGAAGGTGCTAGTATAGCACATATTGCTTGTGTTTGGAGATGTGTTCATTTGCTTTATGCACCTCACATACTTAACAGGAGATAGCTGTGATTTCAGGTTCTCCCACTGTTCTGGATCCCTTTATGGGCCAGCCACCTAAAAGTGGAGCACTTCTGCCCCTTGGATCTTGTCCTTACTGTGCAGCAATTGTGGAGACTCTAACTGTGTATAGCTAATTAAGAAATGCCATTCTAATTACCATATCACTGTCTCCCTGGATTATAGTGTGGATTATTTTCTGTGAGGAGACGTGGCTTGAGCTGTCTTTACTTTACGAAATAAAACTTTGATGTAGTTAAACATTCTGTATGAAGAAATCCCCAAGGGAGAATTTACTGCAGAGCTGAAAGAAGGCAGTGCATTATTCCTTCCCCAGCTCCCTGAAGAGCCCAGGACTGCAGCTGCTCTCCCTGGAGCCAGGGGACCACACGCAGCAAGGCTCGTAAGCAGCGACCCTGTGGTGGGGAGGGGAACGGGCATCACATCATTGCCTTGGGCTGTTTTAGGTGTTCTTGTGATCCAAAAAATCACACAGAGGGTTCACTCTAGCATGAAGACCTTGCCACAGTAGTTTTTCTAGTACACTCACTGAAGAAATGAAGATGCAAGAGGATTAGAGATGGGAAAGGAAGTGATTTGCTCTAATGGTTACTTGTTGGGGTATTTTCCTTGGTTTTGGTCTCAAATATTACCAAATTAATATTAAGTATAGGAAAAATCTTCCCCCCCCCCCAAGCTGTTTCTTTTATAATTTATGAAAAAGGTTTTCTTTCTACATATGTTGTATTGCATTTGCTAGGAGCAATTCTTGTACCATTGACACATCCTATTCTCTTTATAATTCTCTGAAATACATGTCTTTAGTTAAATTATATGGGAAATGTATCATACTGACAATCTTGCCCTTTAGATGGCTGTGACTTCTCATACCTGTAAGAAGGGCCAGTCTTGTATGTGCCCAAGGAAAGGACATAATTAACTATGGCCAGATCAAGGCAAATGATTTTTCACCCTGATTGAGCAAGCTAAAGCCTTTTCTCTCTCCATGGGCTTTGACTGCAGAAGAGAACTTGTGCAAAAAAATAGTTTCTCTTGTCTGCTTCAATTTCCTTTAACTTAATTTGCATCTTCCTCCTGCTCCCCTTTGCATAGTAGATAAGGCTGAAGTGATTAAAGGAATACAAAGTCTCTACCTACACTGGCTTTTAGTTGCAAGTAGCCTAACACTTAGATAATCAGAATTCAAGACTTGTTGCCTATGGAGCATTTCTGATTTTAAAACCTGCAGTAAGGTGAGACTTGTTGAGGGTTTTTTGACCCTACTTTCTCTGCAAGTCAGCAGCAACATATATAAATACTTACTTGAATTTTTATTTCCTATCTCTGTCCTGCTTTCTTCTCCTTACTTCCTTATTTTCCTTATTTACATTTTTTCCTGGCAACAGTTTTACAGCAGTGAAATACTGTATCCTGCTTTGTAAGCTACAAAAATTCTCTGACAGTTTAACTCAGCAGATGATGACTGCTCCAGAAGAACGAGCATGCCAATACTTGGAACCAACCATTGCTTGAACTGACCTCCAAAGAGATGCCAAGTTACACTTGGGACATGTCTAGATTGCTTAGGAATATTATCAACACCCTTTTAATGAACATCTCCATATCCAGAATGTTAATTTAACCTGTGGGTTCTGGGTGCTTGGCCTGTACTGGTGGTTAACTGTGTGGCTGTAAGTACCTAATTCTCCCTGCATTGGAAAGCCATCAGGCGAGACCAGAGACAGGATGGCCTTGGTGGAATTCCGACTGCCTAGCAGAGTTAGCACTTTTTTTCATAAGAAACAATCCTGAAACAACCTACATGTAGAAGAATTATAAGGTGTGAGCAGGCTAGACTTTGGAAAATGGAAATAGGCGAGTGTTGTATTAAACACTGTCTCAGTAACTATTCTATGAACAGAGTATTTACCACTATTTTTCTTCATCAAAAAATTTACCTTTCTAAGGGGGAGAGGAGTTTAAATTGGTTTGGTTCATCAAAAAACAATCACCTCTGTTAGTTTTGGTGCTTGCAGTCGACACTTAGTTGCTGAACAAATAATTTTTCTGCTGGGCAAGAGTGTTTGAGATTTTTATTACTTAAGAAATCTGCTTTTTCAGAGTTAAACTGGACTCAAATGCTTTGGGAGCCTGCCTGAGCATGGCATGCTTTTTCCCTTCGTAGAAATGGAGGAGCTGGAATATGTATGGAGGTTTCCCAGATTTCCAGTGTCATAGCTGGACCTACACACTTCAATGCTGAGTTACACTTGTCTGAGGATTACAAATCAAGTCTTCCTTTGCCAGGCAGGATATTCTGCCCCAGCTTCCCTTCTTCTTGGGCAGTACATTTGAACAGATCCTGGGTGTGTCTGTGCATTTCCCTGCTCATCTGTTGAGGAAATGCGTGGGAGGTTCACACACAGTTTTGTATGGTTGCTTTGCTTTTCTTTTCGGGACAACACTGCCTGTTCTACCTCCATATGAGCAAAAACTGAAGTTTCAGTCTGTGGGTCACCCACCATCCCTAGTGTACTTTTGGGGAGTGCCCTCCCCTCTCCCAGACACATCCAAATGGCAACCAGGACTAGGGGACAAGTTTGGGCAAGGGAGAACAGGATTGTCCATCTCAGCAGTGAGTTAAACTCATCTAATACCTCGATCAGTCAAACATATTGGCATGCGGCAGCTGTAACAGATGTTTAGGAATTTTTAAAAATTCTTAAATTCTTTCATTTTTTATTAAAATCCCCTTTCTCACTGATGTACTCTTAGTCCCTGTCTCCTTTGCTGTCCTTTGTTTTGGGGAAGCAGTCTCACAAAAGACCAGGATTAATGGTTTGGGTGCCGGATTCATTAAACTGTAATTAGCACAGGTGGCTGGCTGGGCTAGGCGTGTAAATCACCGAAGGAGATACGTCACTGAAGAAGCCTTGCAATTGGCCTGCTTTGTCCACGGGAATATGTCATTTTTGCCACCTGACCTTATGGTTTCTAGGTCAGTTTTTCACATGAAATAAACATTTTTTCCTTTGGAGAAATGAACCTCAGGCCTGCTTTATCTTCTGGGTAACGAGGCAGCAGCAGTAGAACACATCTCCCCCTGGCACTGCTGCCAGGGCAGTGGGGGGAAGGCTTTTGCCTTCCCCTTTCCGCTCACATCCCGCTCTCTTCCAGAATAAATCACTCCGATAAAACCCTTGTGGAAGGGTTTCCTGCGGGGAACCCTTCAGTAGCTGAAGGGAGCTTGCAGGAAAGACGGAGAGAGGCTTTTTACAAGAACATATAGGGATAGAACAAGGGGGGATGGATTCAAACTGAAAGAGAGTAGGTTTAGATTAGATATTAGGAGGAAGCTCTTTACAGTGAGGATGGCGAAGCACTGGAAGAGGTTGCCCCGAGAAGCTGTGGATGCCCACCCCTGACAGTGCTCAGGGCCATGTTGGATGGGCCCCTGAGCAACCCGGTCTAGTGGAAGGTGTTGCTGCCTGTGGCAGGCGTGCTGGAACCAGGTGATTTTTAAGGTCTCTCTCAAGTTAAACCGCTCCACGATTCTACGAAGAGGAGGCGGCGGGGAGCGGCCGCTGCCCGGGCGGGGCCGGCGGGCGGAGCGGGGCGGGCCGGGCCGCCCGT
>VZRX01001537.1:52469-112768 GCA_013398075.1 Notiomystis cincta
GGGCCCAGGCGGACGCGCGGCGGGGCTGCGGGCGGGCTGTGGGCGCAAATCCGAGCGTGCTGCGGTTGCGGCCGGTCCTGCTTGGAAAGGCACCGAAAATGCTTCGTCAGTCGGCCGTGGCACCGTTCCTGCGGCAGCCAGGCTGCTCGGGAAGTGACCTGGGCGAGGCAGATAGCCGCTGTGAAACAGAACAAAAGCGCCAAAACCCCGGATAAAGGGGAAAAAATACCCCCAGGCTGAATCGACCTGTAAAAAGCGTCGTTTCATGGTTAATTAGGGGCTTCCCGTAGTTGACAAACGAAGATACGGACCTTGCCATGCCTTTGTTTAGTTATTAAAGCCTGGTGGCCGTGCTGCTTGCGCTCGGGACCGCATCAAATGCTGCATGAAATCCTGCAGCTGCTGAGACTGGCTTGGGTGTCTTTGTTCCTCACATGCTGCTGTTACTGACTATTTGTTTCGAAAATGACTTCTCAATAAATCTGTTGCTAAATAGGCTCTTACAGAATGCAGCCTAATGAACAGTGACAAAATACAGCTAGGTCTCATCAATAATGCAGGCTTTTACTGTTAAACAAGCCCCTGCAGTCTGTAAATGGCTACCTGCCTGCCAGCGTGAGCTTGCAAAATCCTACTATTAAGTTTCTGGATCGCTACTCCTAGTGTGCTGATGATTCTGTTCCTGTATATATCAAATCCTAATAAAGTTATACTTCATATTGCATTATTTAACATGTCAGCAGAAACAGTTTATCATCTTGATATGTGCCCTGCAGTTGCTGCACATAGAAACATCAAGAAGGTTCTTCATTCACTATTCATTGTAAATTTCAGATGTTGCTTAAAAATTCTTGTTTGGTTTTTGTCTATTTCCACTGATTACCGTCCTTCCCCTTCCAAAGTTTGAGGCTTCCTTTTCAGTAGGGTTAATTTTCTAGAAGAGAACAAAAGAACAGCTGTCTTTATGATTCATGATGCAGTGTTTAATAAGATTTAAAGAAAACCATTTAATATTAATGCAGATGATTGCTGCATTTTTGCTGTGCCTGGATTATGAGAATGGTTATCCCTAGCTCAGGTTGGAAGTAAGAAAAGATGGTGATGATCAGTTATCTCCAGGCTCATGACATAGATATGGTTATATGTGTATGCATAAGAAGAAATTGAGAGACTCACTACATGTTTCAAAAGCCAAATACTAATTTATGATGCACAGAGGCTATTTCTGTCCATGTCTTCTGGTTTAATAGCAGTTACTTGGGCAGAGTGGATTTTATGATTGACAGCCAGATGTCCAAACTTAACAGATCTGAAACCTCCAGCAGCATATGGAGATCTCTGACAGTATTAAAAGCAATGTTATTATTGAAGCTTTTCCATGGACTTCATAGCATGAAGTAGATTATTGATTACAAGTACAATAAAACAGAAGCCTTATTTCTGCATAATGAAAGCTGCTCCCTGGTATCAGCAGCTCCCCAGCCTGCCAGCTGCTCTCATACTTGTTCCTGTGGTCTCGATGTTTTTCTGTGACCAGGCTTCTGGTGCTTGGGGCCACACATGTGAGGCCATATCTCCTAAGGGCTGAAGGAAACCAGAGCAGGACAGGGCCTGCTGTAATGTGTCCAGCCAGAGTGTGTCCCCCAACAGGGAGTAACCTTCTGCACTGAAATCACTGCATTGCAGCACGGCTGCCTGCATCCCCAGCAATTACATCATCTGTGATGCACTGGCTGTGCTAATGCCTGAGTACTTCCCATGGCTTGGCTTTTTGTTCTGTCAAGAGATTTTTTTGTTCAGAGACTTAATTTCCAAATCATTTTCAAAGTAGAAGTCTGAAAATACAAAGCCACCTTTGAAAGAAAAAAGCAGCTGTTTGATGTTCTCACTGAAGTGTAGTTGTCCTGGCAACATGTCTCTGCAAATAAGTGCACATTCTGTATTGCAGATTTCTCTCTCAGAATGTGAGTTATAATTCAGTTACTGTAATGTTTTATTATTTTTTATAGCAACCTAAATCTTAATGGAGTTTTGTTTAAAGACAGTGAACCCATTCTACATCTGAGAGATACTGCAAAGCTACATTTGACCCAATTTAGTTAATTAAGTTGGTGTGGAAGTTAAAGGTTAGAAAATAGTCTGGTAATAGCAGAAGGTGGTTGAGAAGGAGTGGCAGATGTGTTAGAAATAAAGTATTTCATACATATTATATTTTTTTGCAGAGGATGTGGGAGATGAAGGAGAAGAGGAAAAAGAGTTCATTTCCTACAGTATCAGCACTGACATTCATTATGGAATAAAGTCAAACAGGTGAATTAATAAAATAGATCTTAACATTACTACACTGTATATGTAAAACCTGCACAAGCAGATTTACCTACTTTACCTACAAGTTTACCTCCGGTTTACCTAGGCCTTTTCAGGTTTTTATTCAAGTGGAACAACAGCGTTTCAAGGCAGAGGCTCTGATAAAAACAGGGTGTGTCAGGAGGCTGAAAGGAGTGGACCTAGGACTTCTAGCTCTGGAGTTAAAGAAGCAGTGTTATTAATTTTGGCATACATGCAACTGTAACATAAACAGCTTGGGTTCTATAGTTTTTGGTTATGTCTGACTCTTACATATTTGTCACTTATCTTGAGGCATATTTGACTCAGCAGCTTAGTAAAATGTGGTTTTTCTTTTGTGTGCCCCTACTTCAGAGTCCATATTGATATCTCAGCTTGCTTATTGCTGAACTGTAAAGGTGTATTTATTTGGAAAACTTGTATTCAAGTCTCTTAGAAGAAAGATTATGAAGTGTGATGATGCACGTTATCATTTGACTTCTAAACTTGCAGTCAGATGAAGGTTATTCTGTCACTTAAGTTTCAGATGATTAATGAGTTAATTAATTAACTCTCTTCTCTGTCCTGTAGCCTGGCGTTCATTAAACGTACAGCAGTGATCGATGCCGACAAACCAGTGTCTTCCCAGCTCAGAGTGCTCACCCTCAGTGAAGATTCTCCATACGAAACATTGCACTCTTTCATTAGCAATGCTGTTGCTCCCTTTTTCAAGTCCTATATCCGAGAATCTGGCAAAGCAGACAGGTAATTAAGTATAAATATTGCATTTCTGTGCTAATGGACTAAAGTGTTTAATGATTTTTAAGAAAATAACAAACAACAGGGACTCTTCAAGGTGAATCATGTGAATTGTTTAAGCACACTGTTGCATATGATGTTCTTGCTGACTCTGGGGAAGCAGTTCAGGTCTGAGTGTGTTATGTATGGTTTTTGTTTTGCCTTCTTATATGGGAATGTCTGTGCTTTTTCAGGGATGGAGATAAGATGGCTCCTTCAGTTGAGAAAAAGATTGCAGAGCTTGAAATGGGCCTCTTACATTTGCAACAGAATATTGAAATTCCAGAGATCAGTCTGCCAATTCATGCAACCATTACTAATGTTGCCAAGCAGTGTTATGAACGTGGAGAAAAACCAAAAGTTACAGATTTTGGTGAGAAGGCTGAGGATCCATTGTTCCTTAATCAGTTACAGTCTGGAGTCAACCGCTGGATTAGAGAAATACAAAAGGTAACTAAATAAAGAACACGGGGAAAAAGGCAACTAAGTAATAGGAACTTCTGTGTAGTACTGCCTATCTTCTTCACAGTTTAACAGGTAAAATGCTGCTTTGTGCAGGGTACTCTGAAGAGCTAAGACCAGATTTTTGAGTCACCAAAGACATTGGTGTAAATTAGGCTAAGTCTAGTCTAAAATTAGGCTAAACCTAGTCTAAATTTGGAATGTAGTCTAAATTGTTCTACAAATAGCCAAGAGTATAACTATTTTATACATACTGTAATAGACTCAAGTAACTGGCAGTAACCATGTGAATTTTGTAACTGTTCTTCAGATCTTTACAGCAGATTGAGAGGAACACATCTTATTGGCCTGTTTTGTTATTTGCCCCGGTGCATCCACAACCACTTCTCAATGGTTGCTCCAGCCCTATCTTGTAATCTCATACTTCTGCCTGTTACTTTTCAGAAGAAATGCTGTTCTGCTAGTGTTACTCAAAAACAGCATCTCAGATACTACTCTGCTTTTTTGCCTGTGTACACAGTAAACACCTATTGGTCATGGAACAGTGTTGTCTTTTCTTACTTCAGAGAATAAAACATTTGTTCTCTTGCCTGGCTTATCTGCCATTAACCAGAATGCAGACACTGCTCAGGAAAGCAGGCAAGTGACATTTTTAGGCTATGTTGAAGATTATTACATGAGGGTCCTAAAGCCAGCCTTTAGGATCTCTGGAATTATACTTGTGACATGTTGCCTGCAGTTCCTACACCTCTCAAAGAATGAGTGCCAAAACTGACTGAGGTTGGATTATTAAAACCTAGCAGTTGTTGTGTGTTTCAATTATGTTTAGTAAGTTTTTACAGTTGAAACATATCAGTTAAATGCTTTTCTCTCTCCTTTGTCTCTCCATTACTTGGAAGGTGACAAAATTAGATCGGGATCCTGCATCAGGCACTGCATTACAGGAGATAAGCTTCTGGTTGAATTTGGAAAGGGCTCTGTACCGCATTCAGGAAAAACGTGAAAGCCCAGAAGTTCTGCTGACTCTGGACATTCTAAAACATGGCAAACGTTTTCATGCAACTGTCAGCTTTGATACAGATACAGGTGAAATATCTATTCAATAACATTTTTCTCAAATGTCCTGCAAAACTTAAACTGTTACAAAACCTGAACATTGTAGTACAAAGAACACTGCTGTTTAGAGGAACCTTGGACTAGTTACAGATAGAGATGTTGGTCAATGAAATTAAAAGTTATATTCAAAATCTTTTCCATTTAGGTCTGAAACAGGCGCTGGAAACGGTGAATGACTATAATCCACTGATGAAAGACTTTCCACTGAATGACTTGCTGTCTGCTACGGAGCTGGACAAAATCAGGCAGGCCCTTGTTGCAATATTTACCCATTTGAGAAAAATCAGGAACACAAAATACCCAATCCAAAGGGCATTGCGTTTAGTGGAGGCTATTTCAAGAGATTTGAGCTCTCAGCTGCTTAAAGTGTTGGGAACCAGAAAACTGATGCATGTTGCCTATGAAGAATTTGAAAAGGTGTGTTCATGGCTTTGTGATACTGGTTGCTGTATTTTGCATTGGATGGTGACTTTCAGGGAGCATTTTAATTGAGAGCTAAAGTTTCTGTTTTGAAACCTTTTTCAGGTAATGGTTGCATGCTTTGAAGTATTCCAAACCTGGGATGATGAATATGAGAAGCTGCAGGTTCTGCTGAGAGATATTGTGAAGAGAAAAAGGGAAGAGAACCTGAAGATGGTGTGGCGCATCAATCCCGCTCACAGGAAACTCCAGAGTCGTCTTGATCAAATGAGGAAATTCAGGCGTCAGCATGAGCAGCTCAGAGCGGTCATCGTGAGAGTCTTGCGACCTCAGGTAATCTTGGTTGTTACCAAGCAGAAAATCTGTGTGGCTTCTTCAAGAGTGTTACTACTACCTGAAGTTACCAGTACAAATGTCATGTAGCATTCAGTTTCCATGTTTAGTTTTGAACCCTTGCTAATAGGCTTAGCTTTAATTCTGACTTACATTGCATAATACATGCTCATGGTTAATAAACTCAGCAAGTCTAGACATAACACAGAGGAGATTAATAAGTGTTTAAATCCTTGAACTTGACTAAACCACAGTGGAAAATGAGATTATGCTGCACAATAGTGGAAGTTTGTAAAGTTACTGTGTTGTCCTGTTTCTACTGGAAGTTAAATCTGAAGCATGACCAAAAGTTTGTTAAAAATTTTTTATTATTGGTAGGGTTTTGTGCAGTGTTTTTTAGAACCAACTGCATTTTGCTACTTCCAGGGAAATTTTGAAGTATTCAGCTCACTAAACTGTGATTCTAATGTAGGTAACAGCTGTTGCCCAGCAAAATCAAGGAGAGGTACCTGAACCACAGGATATGAAAGTGGCAGAAGTCCTTTTTGATGCTGCAGATGCTAATGCAATTGAAGAAGTCAATCTTGCTTATGAGAACGTTAAGGAAGTAGATGGATTAGATGTTTCCAAAGAAGGTACAGAAGCCTGGGAGGCAGCAATGAAGCGCTATGATGAAAGAATTGATAGAGTAGAAACAAGAATAACGGCCCGTTTGAGAGACCAGCTCGGGACAGCAAAGAATGCCAATGAAATGTTCAGAATCTTCTCCCGGTTTAACGCCTTGTTTGTCAGACCTCACATTCGCGGTGCCATTCGCGAGTACCAAACGCAGTTGATCCAGCGTGTGAAAGATGACATTGAGTCTCTTCATGACAAGTTTAAAGTACAATACCCACAGAGTCAAGCGTGTAAAATGAGTCACGTTCGTGACTTGCCTCCTGTGTCTGGGTCTATAATTTGGGCAAAACAGATTGACAGGCAGCTCACGGCTTACATGAAGCGTGTGGAGGATGTCCTTGGCAAGGGCTGGGAGAACCATGTGGAAGGTCAGAAGCTAAAGCAGGATGGAGACAGCTTTCGCATGAAGCTCAACACTCAGGAGATCTTTGATGACTGGGCAAGAAAAGTTCAGCAGCGCAACCTTGGTGTGTCTGGTCGCATTTTCACCATCGAAAGCACTCGTGTTCGAGGTCGAACTGGAAACGTCCTGAAACTGAAAGTCAACTTCCTCCCAGAAATAATTACACTTTCAAAAGAAGTCCGAAACCTGAAGTGGCTTGGTTTCCGTGTCCCACTGGCAATTGTCAACAAAGCTCACCAAGCAAACCAGCTCTATCCATTTGCCATTTCTCTCATTGAAAGTGTCCGCACATACGAGCGAACATGTGAGAAAGTAGAAGAGCGCAATACTATCTCACTGCTGGTCGCTGGCTTGAAGAAGGAGGTGCAGGCTTTGATTGCAGAAGGAATTGCCCTCGTGTGGGAATCATACAAACTTGATCCATATGTACAGCGCTTGGCTGAGACTGTCTTCAGTTTCCAGGAAAAGGTTTGTGTTATCTTTCAAATTCTGCAAAATTTTCACATTTATAATTCAGTAATGTGTGGTTATCCAAAAGTGTCTTTGGATAGCTGAGAACCAGTTCTGCAGCTCTTGGGTTAAGTGGCTGATGGAGTCAGCACAAATTGTCCAACTGGATGGATCTTTTAGTAGTGCTAAAATTATTATTAGCAGCGCTATTTTCGTTTGCTATTCTTAAAATCGATTGCTGCATCCAAGTAAAGATACGTGATTAACCATTACTGAATAATTATTGTTTCTTTGATCTGTTCTGTCAAACTAAACATCCCATTTTCCCTGAACTATCTTAGGTGGATGATCTGCTCATTATTGAAGAGAAGATAGACCTGGAAGTGAGGTCATTGGAAACGTGCATGTATGACCACAAGACTTTCTCTGAAATCTTGAACAGAGTTCAGAAAGCTGTGGATGATTTAAATCTTCATTCATACTCAAATTTGCCAATCTGGGTCAATAAGTTGGATATGGAGGTAGGTTTGAGATCGAGGAGCAGTAAATGTTTAGCAGTAACATTTTATTCAGATGCAAAATATATTTTGATTATTGTCTTTATATTCGTCCAGGGTGACTTTTCTTCATAGTCACACCAGGAACTAAATTCTCATTCCCTGAAAATTTCAGTGCATTTTTGGTATGCAGAAGATGCAAGGCCTGTGTTGGGGTTTTTTTACTGTTGACTTTTGGGATCAGTTAATTCAAGGGGAGTTTTTTCTTTTGAAGAAAAAAAGTTTCATACAGTTTGACTGCCTAGAAGGGGCTGGGGAGCAAGGTAGATAAAGGGTGGAAGTTAGCTATCCTAGTAGCAAAGACTTGTTGCCATCATATTATTTGGTTCTGCCTGTTAAGTTTCAGGTTATTGGTCACTAGGCCAACTTCAATACAGTTAAAATTGTTTAATTACATTAAAGTCTATGAGGTCCAGGAGCAGCTTTGAGTTATATTCAGTCAAAATTTGCCAAAACTCCTAAACCTCTAATCATAGAATGATTTGGGTTGGTAGAAACCTTAAAGATCATCTATTTGCAGCCCCCTTGCCATGAGCAGTGATGCCACTGATTCAGTAGCTCAAAGCCCCATCCAGCTTGGCCTGGAACACTTTCAGGAATGGGACACCCATAACTTTTCTGGGCAACCTGTTCCAGTGCCTCACCACCCTAATACCTAATCTAAACCTCCTCTCTTTCAGTTTAAAGCTACTTTTCCCTGTCTTATTGCTACAAGCCCTAGTAAACAATCCCTTTCCAGCTCTCTTNAGAAACCTTAAAGATCATCTATTTGCAGCCCCCTTGCCATGAGCAGTGATGCCACTGATTCAGTAGCTCAAAGCCCCATCCAGCTTGGCCTGGAACACTTTCAGGAATGGGACACCCATAACTTTTCTGGGCAACCTGTTCCAGTGCCTCACCACCCTAATACCTAATCTAAACCTCCTCTCTTTCAGTTTAAAGCTACTTTTCCCTGTCTTATTGCTACAAGCCCTAGTAAACAATCCCTTTCCAGCTCTCTTGTATGCCCCTTCTGGTGCTGGAATGGCTTAGTAAAGGAGCCCTTGGTTCTTCAAGGTGCTGTACTGTGCCAGGTGTCAGAGTATATTGACAGCAGGAATCTTCCTGCAGTGAATGTGCAGGTTTTTCCTCCAATGTGCCTCATTTTCTTTAGATTGAAAGAATCCTGGGTGTTCGTTTGCAAGCTGGACTGAGGGCCTGGACCCAGGTTCTCCTGGGACAAGCAGATGACAAAGCAGAAGTTGACATGGATACAGATGCTCCTCAAGTGAGCCACAAGCCTGGTGGTGAACCCAAGATCAAAGTAAGTTTCCTTGTGTTTTTTTTTTTAATTAGTTTCTTTTGGTTGGTTGTTTCTGTTTTGTTTTTTTTTCTTATTGTCAATTAACTAAAGCAGAATTTATTTTTGGGGCTTGTATGGAAGATAAATATTTCTTCTGCATCTGTTTTTAGAGAAAAATTGTCCTCTTTCCAACTTTCGACTTTTAAGTGCAAGTTGATTGAAAAGTGCTTCTTGAAGTCCAGAATTCTTGTCTATATGTAGCAGTATCTGCCAGTAAAACTGAGTGTTTTTATTGTTTCTGCAGAACATTGTACATGAACTCAGAATAACCAACCAGGTGATATACTTGAATCCACCAATTGAAGACTGTAGATACAAACTTTACCAAGAAATGTTTTCTTGGAAAATGGTAATCCTGTCACTGCCAAGAATTCAAAGTCAGAGATATCAGGTAAGTGTAATGAAGCTTTATCTAAGTCTGAGCAGTTGCTTTTAATTAGTAATTAACTGTTCTCAAAATATTAGTGTGTTGTTCTAAAACCAAACCTGAGTGCTCTGGAAATTCAAGTATATCACAAGTGTAACCATGGTTCTTAGGTTGGAGTGCACTATGAGCTGTCTGAGGAAGAGAAGTTCTATCGTAATGCTTTGACAAGGATGCCTGATGGCCCTGCAGCTCTGGAGGAGTCATACTCAGCTGTCATGGGAATTGTGACTGAAGTGGAGCAGTATGTCAAGGTAGGACTTGGTACAGCTAAATTGAACATGGACTTTCAGTTTTCCTGGGGGTTGGCAGGAAACACATCTTTTGGAATATACTGGAGAAGTCCTGAACATTGTGAAACACTTCCAATAGGTTTGGCTGCAGTACCAGTGTCTGTGGGATATGCAGGCTGAAAATATATACAACCGTCTTGGAGAAGACCTGAATAAGTGGCAGGCCCTTTTGGTTCAGATAAGAAAGGCAAGAGGAACATTTGACAATGCAGAAACCAGAAAGGAGTTTGGACCTGTTGTCATAGACTATGGCAAGGTAAGAAATTGTAATTAATTTTCGTGATAGGTGCATTGAAATTCAGAATAGGTGTTTAACAGAAAATAGCAATTGTGACAAATTACTATAATGTAACATTATTCACTTGTAGGTACAATCAAAGGTGAACTTGAAGTATGACTCCTGGCACAAGGAAGTGCTCAGCAAATTTGGCCAAATGCTTGGTCAGAATATGACAGAGTTTCATTCACAAATTTCTAAGGTAAGAAAAGTCTTAATTCCAGTTTTTCATTTTCAGATCAGCTGTTGTAAAGTGCTAAACCACTGATTTGTGCCTTAACAGTCCCGTCAAGAGCTGGAGCAGCATTCCGTGGACACTGCTAGCACATCAGATGCTGTGACATTCATCACTTACGTGCAGTCCTTGAAACGTAAAATCAAGCAGTTTGAAAAGCAAGTTGAGGTATGTTTGGCTTTTGCTAATGATACTGACTTGTGGAAATGTCAGACTTAGCTCCTAAAATGCAGCTTCATGATATTCAAGTTCTCTTAAAACAGACTTGAACTTCATGTTCTGAAAAGTCCTGTGAGCTCTATAGTGAGCATTTATAGTACATATTAAAGTATGTTTAAAGCATGTTTATGTAGTCTTGCAGCTTAAGTTTTGTCTTTTTAACTTAAAACCACTGTGTCTTGTAGCTTTATCGCAATGGTCAGCGCTTGCTTGAGAAACAGAGGTTCCAGTTTCCTTCCTCTTGGCTGTACATTGACAACATCGAAGGAGAATGGGGTGCCTTTAATGACATTATGCGTAGGAAGGATTCTGCCATTCAACAACAAGTAGCAAATCTGCAGATGAAAATAGTTCAAGAGGATCGTGCAGTGGAGAGCCGAACAACTGACTTGCTGACAGACTGGGAGAAGACAAAGCCTGTAACAGTAAGTAGTGGTGATTAATATTCAGGAAGTGAGGTGGATTTTCTGCATTCAGTAAGAAGTAGGGACTTTGTTTTTATGCTTTTTTTGCAGTTTTTCATTTTAGGTGATAGTAAAAGTCTTTTTAAGGGTTCTGTAATAACCTGTCAGTGTGTTGATTTTTGGCAATAGTTGCAGAGGGAAATTTGCCCTTAAAACATAGGCCTCTGTTAGGTGCAGAAAAATAAATGACTTCATTCACTAACAGCTTTGTTTGAAACAAGTGTTTGTCAGAAGTATGCATGTAGGAGGATTCAGAAGCAAGCTGCTTTTTGCCTTTTTTTTTTCCTGAAGTGCTTTTTAGTAGAGCCAAAAACTGCATGTAGAAATTAAATCAGACTTACTGTGGACTAGTATGTTGTCTTATTGTCAGCAAAATGGAAATGAAAAAAAAAATGAGACAAGCCAACATTTATAGTTAGTCCTCGCTTTTAACTTGCCTTCTACATAACTGTAGGATTATTGGAGTAATGTATCCCATGTAAACTTCAGGGAAATCTGCGTCCAGAAGAGGCTCTTCAGGCTCTTACCATTTACGAGGGAAAATTCGGCAGGCTGAAGGACGACCGTGAGAAGTGCGCGAAGGCCAAGGAAGCTCTGGAACTAACGGATACTGGGCTGCTCAGTGGCAGTGAAGAGCGTGTCCAGGTACAACCTGCTCACACACCTGCTCAGCAGTTTTGGATTAAAATATTACAGTTCCATCATTTTCTCCCTCAGGAGAGTGACTTGTAGCATGTGCTGTACTAATATCAGGGTGCAGTCTCCACACTGACTCAGTTCTAGCCTTCAGAGATTGTGATCTCTTCCTTGACTCTTATTCTTTTGAAACTGTTATGTGAGCCAAGATGGAAAATTTTGTCTTGGTCACTTGCTGTTGCAGTTCTGCTGAACTTGCAAACTGTCTGAAGGTTTTTGATGGATTAGAAACATTTCGTTTAACTTACTCGTGCTATTGACTTTGAAGAAATTAGGAATATAGGTTGATGTTTGATACATTCTTTACTACAGGTGGCCCTTGAAGAGCTGCAGGATCTCAAAGGTGTCTGGTCTGAACTCTCCAAAGTCTGGGAACAGATTGATCAAATGAAAGAACAACCCTGGGTCTCAGTACAGCCTCGCAAGGTACTTCACTTTTGTGTACATGAACAATGTAACTGCCACAAGTATATGCAAATTAGAAGTTAGACCTCTTTACATAGACATGCTCTGTTGTCAGTCTGGATCATTTTCAGTGTTAAGGTACCTTTTTCAGTATCTTGTGAGCATGTTTCTTCTGAAGCTAAGCTAAAAAATACTCACAGGATTGTCATAATTTAAGTAATCTTAGAAGGAATTTATGCAATTTCCATAGTTTGAGATTGGACTGCATCTACAGAGAAGAAAAGGCTCACAGATCTTATTAATGGACCTCATTAGAAAAACTTCATTATACAGTTGGGTAAACAGCATTGATTTTAGTTCAGTGCTCAGGAAGTAAAGAGCAGAAAGAACACTAAATCTATAAACTTAACTGCCTGTGACAAGATGCATCTTAGATCTCAGTGAGACCAATAAAATTACATTCTCAACTATAGAGTAACATCTTAGGCAAATACAGATAACACTTAAAAGAGTCATCCTGTTGCTAATGTCTCATTAGAGAGAAATCTGTAAAAAATCTGTAGGCAACTTGTATGGTTACGTGCACAGGACTTGTAGAAAAAGATTTCATTGCTTTTACGTTACTGACAGCTTCGACAAAACTTGGATGGTCTGCTGAACCAGCTGAAAAACTTCCCTGCCCGCTTGAGACAGTATGCCTCCTATGAGTATGTTCAGAGGCTTCTCAAGGGCTACATGAAGGTAAGCTACACTCATTTCTAAAATGCATGTGTTTTATATTCAAGTTCAGAGTGTAACTTGCTTTCTTGTCTTCTGTAGATAAACATGTTAGTTATCGAACTGAAATCTGAGGCACTTAAAGACCGACACTGGAAACAACTGATGAAGAGGCTTCATGTGAACTGGGTTGTCTCAGAATTGACCCTGGGCCAGATCTGGGATGTTGATTTGCAGAGGAATGAAGCAATTGTCAAAGATGTTCTGCTTGTGGCTCAGGGAGAGATGGCTTTGGAGGAATTCTTGAAACAGGCTAGTATCAGCTCTTGTATGTGTGCATGTAATAGCAAATCAGGGTTGCTGTTAGGTGGCTACTTGTGTAGTAAACTTGTCACTCTAAGCTGTTGAAACAAGGGCCAAGACTCCATAGTTTGCTCTGTTTTGGGGAACAGTTCAAAGTTATGTAAACTTCCTCTGATGAAACTTGGATTATTTGGGAAAAGCAGTTCTTGGTAGTGACTGCAAAGACCCCACCTTGAACTGCATCATAGTTTCATTATTTTTAACAAAAGCTTGAGTGTAAAGCCAGAATCTTCAGGTAAAAAAAAAGTAGTGTCTGATTACTGTAATACATGTTTACTTTGTAACTATCTTGGAGGAGAAATGATTGGTGTCTTATCTTTTTCTTCAGATAAGAGAAGTGTGGAACACCTATGAACTGGACTTGGTCAATTACCAGAACAAGTGTCGTTTGATTCGTGGATGGGATGACCTTTTCAACAAAGTCAAGGAGCACATTAACAGTGTGTCTGCTATGAAGCTGTCACCATACTACAAGGTAAAATGAAAAATAAAGCTAAAGAATTTTTGTTTAATTCTGCCTTCCCCTCTTGTGCAGTTTATATTTTTGTCAACAGGGACTGTATTCACTGTTGAGGTTGACAGACAGTTAATTGTATATGCATACTTTGTAACTCTCAAAAAACTGTTTCCTCTAATAGTTGTTAGTAGTTAAACACTTGATAATATTAAAGTGAATATTAATGTAGTGTTTAAACTTCAGGTGTTTGAGGAAGATGCCCTTAGCTGGGAAGATAAGCTGAACCGTATCATGGCACTCTTTGATGTCTGGATAGATGTCCAGAGGCGGTGGGTCTACCTGGAGGGTATCTTTACTGGCAGTGCAGACATCAAGCACTTGCTGCCTGTGGAGACCCAGCGGTTCCAGAGGTAACTTTTTAATTTTGTTCTTTTCTTGCCGCCCTTGGGGCACTATGTGGGCAGGCCTGAAACTTCATGACTCACTGTAGCGTTTTCTGAGTTGAAATACTGACTGCATTTTACCCAGTCCAGCTGGATTACAGCTGCTGTAGATACAAGTTCTTCAAGCAAAGAGGTGCAGCTATGGCAGAAAATGTTTATGGTAAACAGGCTGATGTACAGTTTTTAGAAGATGATTTGGACTCAGGTGATTTTGCTTGCTAGTTCCTGTCAGTTGCTTCAAGGGATTTTCTGGTATTGTGGCTGCAACAGACTGATATCTGTTGCTGCAGCCTTTAATCTCACCCTTTAAACATTATTTACATCCTCTCTTTCAAGTTGGTCTGATCATACTTGCTCATTCCACACACTTCCAGTCAGATCAGATTCATGCATCTCTTCAGAAAGCAAAGATAAGTAGACCTGCTCTGGAATTGGTAGATTGAAAATTGCAAAGAAGTTAGATTTTGTTGTTGTAGGCTTGAAGTAGATAAAGAGGAATTTTGGGAATTTTGGCCTGTGTTCCCTAGCATTGCTGCAGCCATTAGAGGTGAAGTGGTCATTTAGAGACAAATAACTTTGGTGTTCTGCAGGCCTGTGGTTACTGAGTTTGCACTAATGTATTGTGTTATTTTACTTGCAGCATCAGCACTGAATTTTTGGCACTCATGAAAAAGGTGTCCAAATCTCCACTTGTGATGGATGTTCTTAACATTCAAGGTGTGCAGAGATCATTAGAGAGACTGGCAGACTTACTTGGGAAGATACAGAAAGCACTGGGAGAATACTTGGAAAGGGAGAGGTCCTCTTTCCCTCGGTAAGCAGATGACTCCTGAAGTAATCTGATGTTTCTGTGTAGGAATTGGTGTACTGCTCTGTAAATCCTCTTCCAGTTCTTCTGTGATGCATATATATGAGATCTTATGACTATTTCAATGTGTTGTCTATATACAGAATTCAGTTACAGCTACTATTCAGTTACAGTTCTCAGGAACTCACTTCTGGATGTCCCTTACTTGCTCATCTGCGGCTGGTTGCAGGATTTGGATATTGCCTAAGAAACCATTGCAGCTGATTTTTGTAAACTTAAGAGATTCTTCTGACATTTGATGGAAGGACCGTGTGTAAATTGTCACAATCCAGGATTTAGGTCATTGATTTTGACCTACTTGTAGTTCTCAACTAGTTTGTCACTTAGCATGAGAAGATAAGTGAGTGAGGTACTGAATGGGAGTTCTCCCTGGCTGATAGACAATTCAGTGCCAAACTACTGTATTTCAGTATTTCAGAGATGGATAAGTAAAGAAAATGATCCACAGTATGAGGCATCACTTCTGGATGGTCCAGACCATATGAACTTAATGGTAGCACTGAGGTGTAACTGCTAGCAAATTCATGGTTCATGTACTCTTACAGTTTTAGGGAAATGGTTGTCAGTTACTTCCATGTAGTGGCCATTGATGAAGCATAAATCATAAATTAAAAGTGATAGTTGGAGTTCTGATGTAGATGTAATTTTATGTGATTAATAGGTTCTACTTTGTTGGTGATGAAGACTTGCTTGAAATCATTGGAAACAGCAAAAATGTTGCTAAGTTGCAGAAACACTTCAAGAAAATGTTTGCTGGAGTTTCTAGCATTATTCTCAATGAAGACAATTCTGTGGTTCTTGGGATATCCTCACGTGAAGGAGAGGAGGTATAGCTGCAGTATTTATTTTTAAATAGAATTCTTAAAGTAAGTGAATATGGGCTGACTTAAACCTTAATTCTTGCAGGTGCTATTCAAAACACCCGTCTCCATCACAGAACATCCCAAGATCAATGAGTGGCTCACTCTTGTTGAAAAAGAAATGAGAGTGACCCTTGCTAAATTGCTTGCAGAGTCTGTTACTGAAGTAGAAATCTTTGGAAAAGCAACTTCAATTGATCCAGCAGTCTACATCTCTTGGATTGACAAATACCAGGTATTAATGTGGAACACTTAAGTATACTGCAGCTTGGTTACTTCAGCAAGGAAAACTATCTGATGAGGGTTTTTTTACACAGGCTCAGCTTGTTGTGCTGTCAGCCCAGATTGCGTGGTCTGAGAATGTGGAGTCAGCCCTCAATGGTGGAGGTGGAGACAACAGTCCTCTCCAGTCTGTGCTAGCCAATGTTGAGGTCACACTCAATGTCCTGGCAGACTCTGTGCTGATGGAGCAGCCACCCCTTCGCAGAAGGAAACTGGAGCACTTGGTAAGTAAAAACCTCCTTTCCTCTTCAGGTTTACCGGTCAGCATTTTTAAATTTCAGTGAAAGAATTGATCAGTCTAAGAGTTACTATTCCTCCAGGAAAAGATTTTGTGTGATTTAAACAATTACATTAAGGCTTGATCCTCAGTGTTTTCACTCTAGTCAGCTTAATGCATGATACCATATTATTGGCTATCTTAGTGAGCTGATCTTCAAACTGGATCTTCCAGGTATGGAAGTTACTGATTTTTTTCATTCAAGTGTGAAATATGTCATTAAGTTGCTTTTTATTGTAATCATAATATCCTTTTGTTTGTAGATAGGGATTGGAGGTGGGAGGAGAATTAAAATCATCCTGGATTATTTCTAGAGGGAAATACCTGGTTTCTGGCAAGTAAAATACCAAGTTCAGTAGTGTGATGGATTAACAGGCTAACTGGTCCAAAGCCCTTTACTGTAAATTAGGAAAGTCATTAAGAACAGTAGGCAACATTGTTACTTTTGGCTTTGTAGTAACAGATTTTAAAGCAAAGACTGGTTTTAGGTCATGATTTCCACGTGATGGCAATTCACTGTGCTAATCTGAGAAGCTGTAGGATTCCTGTCTTTATTAGCCTGTCTTTACTGGGTTGTACTGCTGTGGTCTTAAGGAGTTACTTCATTCTCCAGATCACCGAGCTGGTGCACCAGAGAGATGTTACAAGATCACTGATCAAGAGCAAGATCGACAACTCCAAATCCTTCGAGTGGCTCAGCCAAATGCGGTTCTACTTTGACCCCAAGCAGACAGATGTGTTGCAACAGCTCTCCATTCAGATGGCAAATGCCAAATTCAACTATGGTTTTGAGTACCTTGGGGTTCAGGATAAGCTGGTACAGACTCCTCTCACTGACCGCTGCTACCTGACAATGACACAAGCCCTGGAGGCAAGACTTGGAGGATCACCATTTGGTAAGTTTGTGAGACAAGTGTATAAAATTCTGATCTTACATGAGAATGAGTGGTTAAGGTCACTTAAAGAATCACCAGTGAGGTATCAGCAAAGGCAGGTTTAATATGTATTTGTAAAAGTACAACAAATTCTATGGCAAGGTTCTATTACTTACTACCTAGATTAAGCACACAAGGAAAAATCTGATTAAAAGCAATCTAAAATGATTTATGTGGAGACTGGGGACACAGAAGGATAAGCAGAGATAACAGTAAGGGAGACTACCACTGGGTCACAAGGGTCAAGAGTGGACTCCCTCGCCAAAATTAGCTTCAGGATACATTAAGTTTAGGTCTAAAGCATTTAGCAACACTTAATTACCTAGTCAATACAATAATAGAAGTACTTGAACAATTGATGAATTTAAAACAAAATGATTCAATAGGATTTTCTATAAGCACACAGACATGATGTGCAAAGGTATACCTATGAAAAACTCCCCTTGAATTCAGTGAAATACATCAGATGCATTTGCATCTCTCCACAAATGAAGGGTTAGGTCTCAAGAAGTGGGGGGTATCAGCTCAGGTTCAGTTGTTAGCTTTCCATGGCAGTCCTCCATTGCAAACCAGAGAGATCACAAGCTCCAAGAGGCATCCCACTGGGAGGAGATCCTGGTCACAACCTGCTACAGTCTGGGAGATCTCAAAGGCTCTCACTTAGGATGGCTTTATAGAGTTGCAAAATTATCGACTTTAATCATCAGTAAATTTCCATCCTGGCCACAACCTAAGTTGGTCATTACTGGAATTTTCCTTGAAAAGTCCAACAGCAAAAATATTATTCTACTTGGTCTGTTGTTCAGGCAGAAAAAATGTAAGTCTCAAGGCTATTAATTAGAAAACAGGAGCTTGTTAGACAGCAGAAGTTGTGGGAGCAGACGGGGTTTCTGATAAGCTCAGGGAAAGCTAACTGGTGCTGTTAATGTAGGCCAAGGCCTAATAAGCATTCCTAGGACTGTAATGGGGCCTGGGATGGAGTTTAGGGGGTGAACTAGGGAAAGGATGTGCACCCCCATAATACAGTCTTAATGTAAACATGCAGAACACTTATAAGTGGGATACCAAAGAGCAAAATTATTTTTGGGGGGAAGTTGAAACAGTTTCAGGTTTTGTTTGAAGCCTCTTGAACAGGCACCTTCAGAATCTACATACTAGCAGATTGCACAAGTTGGCAGTGCTCCTCAGCTGATAAATACTAAAGCATGTCCATCCCATTTCAAAAACAGGTCCTGCTGGTACTGGTAAAACAGAATCTGTTAAAGCTCTTGGACATCAGCTTGGCCGCTTTGTGTTGGTTTTCAACTGTGATGAAACATTCGACTTCCAGGTAAGCTGTTGGATTAAAACAATGTAGTCTTTGTTAACAAGCAGTAGGAATCTCTTCAGAACTCTGAAACAGCCAGCAGTGTTTATTTTCAAGATGATTATGTCTAAGTCTTAACTGAGCTGCTATCTGTGGGTGATACAGAGCCTCTGTAACAAAAAAATGCCTAAAGCAGAAGTGGGACAGAACACTGCTAGAGCAGAGGTTCTGGGATTTTTGAACAGGTGGTTCTGAAACAGCAAGGAGGGAAAGAAAAAGGAAGTAACGGGCAGAGGCTTAGGACTGGCTTTAGAAAAGTGTCTTAAACTGTGTAGTTTGCATTGATAGTACTGGTTTAATGAGGAACAGATTGAGCGTGAGACTGCTGAAGTAGCTGTACTATTACCAAATTATCCTTTACAACACAGCTAAGCAGTTTACCTCAGCATGTGAAGAATTCAAAACTAAGAAAATTTATCCAGGTATTTGAAGATTAATGATATCTTCAAACTGAGAACCAGAGGAGATGCCTCTGTAAACTGTAACACAGCAAATTGTCTTCAAATGAAAAACTTAGTCAAGTGTATAAATAAAAAACAATATAAAACATGGAAAAGGAATCACTAAACTTTAGCACTCTGCGAGGTTGCCCATGTGTGGACTTTTTTCTGTACAGCTGTATTTTGACCAGATTAGGATTCCATTCAGTCAGCATTTGGCTCATAGGAGTGACTGTAAGAAAATGCCTAGGGAGTATTCATATCACAGATAATGTGATCCTTGCTCCACTCCCCTCCTCCCTCTGACAGTTAAGAGGATCAGGATGTCCCAGTGGAAATGTATTACTCTGTTCATGCTTCAGTGAACCTTTTTTCATGTACCATTTCTCCCCTTGAATCCACTTGAACACTTGGTTCTATAACATCTTTACAAATTATTCCATTGTGCATTATTACTACACACTTCATGAAAGAACACCTTCTTTTTGTCTTTTATTAATGATTCCTAAGTCCTTGTAGTAGAAAAGACAGTGAATACTTGATTCCTATTCATCTGAAACCGGTAGATTCTAGACCTCCATCATATTCCCTCATGTTGCCTTCTACAGAATCTTACCTTAAAGGTTGTTCTTTATGTGGAAAGGTTATCATACTCTTGCCATCCAGTTTGGTCTTCTGACGTGTTTTGTAATTCCTGTATTCTCCTTGTGCTTAAGGACTAGAACTGCACCTGATGTTAATGGTATCAGCAAACAAAGCATTTTGCAGCAGACTTAGTTTGCCTGTTTTGGAACACATTGCAGTCCAGGAGGGAGTAATAGGGAGCTATGGTCATCTTCTGTGTTTCTGTGAAGCAGTGAAAGCTGAACATCAGAACCCTTTCTTAACTCTTACAATGGTACAAATACAGTAACCTACAAATAACACAGCTTCTTCCTGCTTTGGATGCATTGTATAAAGTGCTCTTTTCTGCTCCCTTTGCCCATGCAATTGAGTGGATTTTCCCCTCTCCATGCAGGCAATGGGACGCATCTTTGTGGGACTTTGCCAAGTGGGCGCATGGGGCTGCTTTGATGAGTTCAACAGACTGGAGGAGAGAATGCTCTCTGCAGTTTCTCAGCAAGTTCAGTGCATCCAGGAAGCCTTGAGAGAGCATTCCAACCCCAACTATGACAAGAGTATGTAATTCTTCTCTAACATCCTTCATGCTTTTTGTTGCTCAGCTACATTTCTTGCAAATAATGTGAGGATGAAGCTACTTTATGTCAAAACTTAAATATTTGATGTAACTTTCAGCTGGTAGAAATTTATTTCGTTTGAGTTGCAGTATTGGAGAAGCTGGTGTCCATTACTGTAGAAAACTAAAATAGAATAATGTATGACTTCAGTTCTCAGAGTGATGGATCACTGACTCAGTTATAACTAAATGCACTCTCTTTTCAGCTGCAACACCCATTACCTGTGAGCTGCTGAACAAACAAGTCAAAGTGAGCCCTGACATGGCTATCTTCATCACCATGAATCCTGGCTATGCAGGCAGATCCAATCTGCCTGACAATTTGAAGAAGCTGTTCCGTAGCTTGGCAATGACAAAACCAGACCGCCAGTTGATTGCCCAGGTCATGCTGTACTCCCAAGGGTTCCGCACTGCTGAAGTTCTTGCCAATAAAATAGTACCATTCTTCAAGTGAGTAACAAGTTTGGCTCCAGTCAGTAACAATAGAACTTACTGTTCAAAGCTTTAATATTCATTGCAACTCACTCAGCACATTGTGCAGCAATCATTTCAAGCAATAGTTTCAAGTAAAGAAAGACATTTACTGAGTATTATGTTGATTCATACTGAGAATCAAATTGTATTTTGTCTCTTTTGCTTCTTAGACTTTGTGATGAACAGCTGTCCTCCCAGAGTCACTATGATTTTGGCCTGAGAGCACTGAAGAGTGTGCTGGTTAGTGCAGGTAATGTGAAGAGGGAGAGGATTCAGAAGATAAAACGGGAGAAAGAAGAGCGTGGTGAAGTTGTTGATGAGGGAGAAATCGCTGAGAACTTGCCAGAGCAAGAGGTAATGTGTGCAGAGATCTTTACTTCTCTGATAGAGGATGCGCACTAAACAAAGAAAGTAACCCTTCAGTGTTTACCATTTAGTATTAAGCCATGGAAACAAAATAATGTTAGTTACCAAAGGTAACTAACAATATTTGATAGCTTAAAAGCACTAAGTTAACCATGTCTTCTAAGTCCCTGAATCGTAGTGAAAAACTCACTCCTATGAGGTGGTGCATCCATGACACTTATGGCTGCTCAGCATCTCAGCAAGTAATGCCAAAAGCATAATGAAGAGACATAAGAAACTAGACCTGTATAAACTGAAAATCAATAGGAAATCATTGTGTCGTTCTAGAGTTGAAACCACATCAGTGGTTGTTTTGGCTAAGACTACCTTGGTCTGGTACTTAATCAGTAAAGTATTTAGTGAAGTATTCCTTCTCAAACATGTTTGGTAAAGTGATCTTAACAAAAAAACCTTAAATGAAATGTGACTCTCTCTCTCTGCAGATCTTGATCCAAAGTGTATGTGAAACTATGGTACCAAAACTGGTTGCAGAAGACATTCCACTGCTGTTCAGCCTCCTTTCTGATGTATTCCCTGGAGTACAGTATCACCGTGGAGAGATGACAGCCTTGAGAGAGGAACTTAAGAAAGTGTGTCAGGAAATGTACCTTACCTATGGTGATGGAGAAGAAGTTGGTGGCATGTGGGTTGAAAAGGTAAAATATAAAACTGAAAATGTGGAATTGAAGTTCATGTATAAGACTAAATTTCCTTTTATATTATGAAAGGTGGAAAGCTTTTATATTTTTCTTGTCTTAAACAAACAATACCTAAAATCTTAGATTAACTGCTGAGGTTAATTGGTACATTATTTCTCGTGTCACAGGTTCTTCAGCTGTATCAGATTACACAGATAAATCATGGTTTGATGATGGTTGGTCCCTCTGGAAGTGGAAAGAGCATGGCTTGGAGAGTACTTTTGAAGGCCCTTGAACGGCTGGAAGGTGTGGAGGGTGTTGCTCACATTATAGATCCAAAAGCAATCAGCAAAGATCACCTCTATGGTACTTTAGATCCAAACACCAGGGAATGGACAGATGGCTTGTTCACACATGTCCTGAGAAAGTAAGTCTTTAACAGTACAAATGCAAAATGGCTGGTACATTTGTGCCAAGTCTTAATTCTCTACTTAAATGAATATTTCCTTCAATATAGAATCATAGACAATGTGAGAGGTGAACTACAAAAACGTCAGTGGATTATCTTTGATGGTGACGTAGACCCTGAATGGGTTGAGAACTTGAACTCTGTTTTGGATGACAACAAACTTCTGACTCTGCCAAATGGAGAACGTCTCAGCCTCCCACCAAATGTAATGTTCCTTTTTTACATTATGTTTGTGTTCTGTATATAAGCTTGTTACTTTCATTTAATATGTACTACTGTTGTCCCTCTTTCTCATCACAAGCAAAGTAATACTGAGTTCAGATTTTGGTTTGCTACAGTAAGGAGATTTTGTGGAAACATTTCATGTTACAGTTACTCTGACCCCATAAGACAAAATGCGAATTATATAAGTCTTACAGTAAATGTCAATAAATTATGAACTTACCTTAGGACAGTAAAATGCTGATTTTAATTATTTAGAGTCTAAATGCAAATCTGCATATTTTAAAAGATCTCTGTTTTTTCAGGGAAAAGGTTTTTGTATTGTTTTGCTCTTGGTTGGTTGTTTTTACTCAAAACTCTTACTTTAAATTTCTATTTTTCAGGTGCGTATCATGTTTGAAGTACAGGATCTGAAATATGCCACTTTGGCTACTGTATCAAGGTGTGGTATGGTCTGGTTCAGTGAGGATGTTCTCAGTACAGACATGATATTCAATAACTTCCTGGCCAGACTAAGAAGCATTCCTCTGGATGAAGGTGAGGAGGAAGCTCAGCGCAGGCGAAAGGGCAAAGAAGATGAAGGAGAAGAAGCAGCATCCCCAATGTTGCAGGTATAACTTAAATTACATTATGAGATTAAGTAGTAAAAATGTTTATATCACAGGCACACCATACACAGAATTTATGACAGCCTATCATAGAAAAGCTGACTTCTTTACGTGTTTTTTCTTTTTTTTTCTTTTTCTTTTTTTTAATATGAAGCATTTCAAACCTTACACAAAATCTTTTCATTCTGCCTGGTAGTCAAATGAGAAGCAAATGCTTTGAGCAGTGTTTGTCTCCCCCAACAGATTCAGAGAGATGCTGCAACAATAATGCAGCCGTATTTCACATCCAACGGCCTGGTAACCAAGGCACTCGAACACGCCTTCAAGCTGGAGCACATCATGGACCTGACGCGCCTGCGCTGCCTTGGCTCTCTGTTCTCCATGTTGCACCAAGCCTGCCGCAACGTGGCCCAGTACAACGCCAACCACCCCGACTTCCCCATGCAGATCGACCAGCTGGAGCGCTACATCCAGGTGGGTGTGATCTGCTCTTTGCCTTGAGTTCCTCTCTGAGTTCCCTGCCCTCACTCTGAAACCAATGGTGCTGCTGCTCTTCTTACAGAGGTACCTGGTCTATGCGATTCTGTGGTCTCTCTCTGGAGACAGTCGTTTGAAAATGAGAGCAGAGCTGGGAGAATACATTAGGAGAATCACCACTGTGCCACTGCCAACTGCACCCAACATACCTATAATTGACTATGAGGTAAACCTTGTGCTAGAAATATTGCTCTTTCGTTTTCTTAAAAGCTTGCTTTAGATTTTGGAGACAAACCTGGAGAATAAACTGCTAGACTATCTTAAATTTTACGGTTTCACAGTTCAGTAAAAAAGCTGCTTATTTAAATAAACACATCAAATGTCACTTAAAAATATAAATTTAACTAAAGTTGAGCTGGATTCCTGTTCTGAATTGTCTGATCATGTTTTTGTGCTTCTAGGTGTCCATTACAGGTGAATGGGTGCCATGGCAATCCAAAGTTCCTCAGATTGAAGTTGAAACACACAAAGTTGCAGCCCCTGATGTTGTAGTGCCAACTTTAGATACAGTTCGTCATGAAGCATTGCTGTACACTTGGCTGGCAGAACACAAACCTCTGGTGCTCTGTGGCCCACCAGGTTCTGGAAAGACCATGACCCTCTTCAGCGCTCTCAGAGCTCTGCCTGACATGGAGGTACACAAGGGAGAGTGTGTGTGTGTGCATGTGTGTGTGAATTATAGAGTAGAAGCAAGTCTTTAATCTTAAGATTAAAGAGAGCGTGGAAATTAATTCCTAGCCAGAACTCAGTGATAGCTTCACCAGTCAGTCATGTGTTGTATATATAGCAAAAAATAAAAATCACATTGAGGAGAATACAGATTCGTTTCTCAAGTTCCTTAGCCTTAAGCTGCTCTCTTCCTTTGCCACTTCAGTGACAGAGGAGCATTCCTGCATTCAGTATTTAAAAACCTGTGCAAATGTCTAAGAGTAGTTCTCATCTTTCTGTGTATTTAGGTGGAGTAAGAGTTACATGAGGCTGTGATGTTCAAAATACAGGGTTGGGCAAGAAGCATTGCTGCATGTTAAATGGAGAACCTGCAGTGGGGAGCAAAGAGTATCTAGGCTGTATATGCCTGTATATATGTGGTAATACAGGTGTCGTGGGGATGGTTCACTTCCATTGTGAACAGCCAAACATACCTGTTTTCAGGATTCCTGATTTGCTCTCTTTCAGGCCTTAGTGCATTATTTTTTCACTGTTCTCTTTTTAAGGTCGTTGGACTCAACTTTTCTAGCGCTACCACTCCAGAACTGCTGTTGAAAACTTTTGATCACTACTGTGAATACAGGCGTACCCCTAATGGAGTGGTGCTGGCTCCTGTGCAGTTAGGAAAGTGGCTGGTGCTGTTCTGTGATGAAATCAACTTGCCAGATATGGATAAATATGGCACACAGAGAGTCATATCCTTCATTAGACAGGTTTGTTTTTCTTTGTAGTCAACTGTATCACAACAGCTACTTTTAGGGAAATACAGTGTTCCACTGATTTGATTTGATTTTGATTTTTGTTTGTTCCAGATGGTGGAACATGGAGGATTCTACCGTACATCTGACCAGACCTGGGTGAAACTGGAGAGAATTCAGTTCGTTGGTGCATGTAATCCACCTACTGATCCTGGAAGAAAACCTCTGTCACACAGGTAATATGTCTCTTGAATTCTAGGTAACAAGAGAATAGGAGTCAAAACTGAAGCATTGATTATGTAATCTGTTCTTAATGCAATTGTTTAACAACAGCTATACTGAAATCCTGTTCCTTGCTTTTGCACTACCTGCTGGTTGGTTCTTACTGTGACAGCCCTGCAGTGGACACAGTGTTAGGCTGTTGAATCACATGTCTGAAACACTTGAGAATGCTTTTTGGTCCAAGTCATTGAGGAGCAATCAAACCAACTACAATTGTTGCTGCTGATTTTGAATCAAGCAGTTATTTAATTTTGGCAAAAGGTAATGAAGAGAATACAGATTGTAATTTGACTTTCTGTACTGTGTAATCTGCTAATCTTTCAGATTTTTACGACATGTTCCTGTGGTTTATGTGGACTACCCTGGACCAGCTTCACTTACTCAGATATACGGAACATTCAACCGTGCAATGCTGAGGCTGATCCCATCTCTTCGCACGTATGCAGAACCTCTCACTGCTGCTATGGTAGAATTCTACACAATGTCTCAGGTAACTTGTTAAGTGCAACTCCAGACTCCAATTAGAACGCTTTCTTTTATGCTGAATCATTTAACAGGCCTTGTTTGCCTTTCACATGGATAATATGTGTACAAGAACTCCACTATTTATTTGAGTTCTGGCATAAACAACTGAATTATGCTGTGAGAGTAATATCTTACAATGCCAAGGCCTGTAAAAAGATATGGTGCAACTTTGAGATAAAGTAACTAATTAAGTTTAAATTTTTAGGAGAGATTCACTCAAGACACACAGCCACACTACATCTATTCACCTCGTGAAATGACTCGATGGGTGAGAGGTATATTTGAAGCATTAAGACCACTAGAAACTTTACCAGTTGAAGGCCTTATCAGGATTTGGGCCCATGAAGCCTTACGTCTCTTCCAGGACAGGTAAAATAATCATGAGCTGGGGAAGCAAAACCATAAAAAGTTGAAAATTTATTTTCTCTTACATTAGAAGTTACATTAGAACATCAAACCAAAGTGTGCTTTATGTTAAATAGCTGGAATACCTATGAGAATATTTCCTTTCACTCCAGCTTGACTCTCTTGGGAGTTGTATCTGTACAAAGCAGAAATATGCTTCAGTCATAGTGCTGCCATGTGGTGTGATTATATCTTTCCATTACAGAGGACTGTATTCACTGACTTACTTCTTTATCCAGACTTGTGGAAGATGAGGAGAGACGCTGGACTGATGAGAACATTGACATGGTTGCTCTGAAACACTTCCCCAACATTGACAAAGAAAAGGCTATGAGCAGACCTATCTTATACAGCAACTGGCTGTCAAAGGCAAGTTAAAATTAAAAATAAAAAACGACCAAAATTAAATACGTTGGATGCAACTGAATGATGCAGCTCTTATGACTGTATTAAAGTGATAATCAGTGCCCATCATTCTGTTAAATTGATCTCCAAGAAATTTTTACTATGATTATCTGAAGTGAACTCTGCCACAAAGTTAATAGCTGTTATGCCAGGGATGCTATTGTGAGAGCTACCATGGAATGTAAAGGCAGTATTAAGTAATATTTCTCAAGAACAGTGTGATACTACCAGGTGTCTGTTACTCCTTATGGAATCTCTTGGATATGACAGTGACCCTTGAGCAATACTGATATTACACATTTTATGATGACCTGTTTCTTATAATATGTAGTGATCCATCTGGGCAACCTGTACAAATCCTGGTGAGTTGAGGCAAAAGTCCACCTAGCTTGCTCCCCATCTCTGACCAATAGTAAGTGACTAGGGAAGGCTGTTTGTTTAAAATAAATTGGGGAAGGAAGTCTGTAGTGCTGCTTCCCAGTCTCTTTGGTAACTGGCAGCACAGGCTCAGCCTGTGATAGGTTCAGTAGATACAGTGTTCAATCCCCATGCTGCTCTCTGTGGCACTCTAGGCAGTGGACATGTTCTTGTGCAAGTTAAATGAGTACAATATTCTTAAGCTTTTGTAGAGGATAGCTACTTTAACTATGCTAGTAGTTCTGCTTTCATGAACTTATGAATTTACCCCTGAGCAAATTCTCTTAACTTCCATACTGTATTGACTGGTTCTTGTAGGATTACATTCCAGTGGATCAGGAAGAATTGAGAGACTATGTGAAAGCTAGGCTTAAAGTCTTCTATGAAGAAGAGCTTGACGTACCACTTGTCCTGTTCAATGAAGTCTTGGATCATGTGTTAAGAATTGACCGGTATGTTCAGACTGCCATTGCTGTTCGTGTAAGCAGTGTTTAGATTTACTCTAAAAGAGAATAGCCTCAGAACACAGTAAGAATGGAGCATGGTCTCATTGTCTATAGAAAATATACTGCCAGCCTCCAGATAGCAGGATCCTATCTGGAAAGGTATATCAGTTTTGGTAATAACTTGAAGCTTAGGTGTTCTAGGAGCAGCTTCAGTAAGTGACACTTATCAATCGTACTTGATTGTGTTCTTTTTCAGAATCTTCCGTCAGCCACAGGGCCACTTGCTGCTAATTGGAGTCAGTGGAGCAGGGAAAACAACCCTGTCAAGATTTGTTGCCTGGATGAACGGTTTGAGTGTCTACCAAATCAAGGTTGGTGTGCTAGTTTAACTTCTAAAAACCTGGAAGTCAAAACTGTCACTTATACATCAACTCCTAAAATCCCATTAAAAGCTACACCAAAATGTTAATGACCAATGTTAACTCTTGCCAGGTTCACAGAAAATACACAGGTGAAGATTTTGATGAAGACCTTAGAACAGTATTGAGACGTTCTGGCTGTAAAAATGAAAAAATAGCTTTTATTATGGATGAGTCAAATGTCTTGGACTCTGGATTCCTGGAGAGAATGAACACACTCCTAGCCAATGGAGAGGTAAGAAGATTTTAAGTAAATATTTTTTGCACCTTTTTACAACCATATACTGCAACAAAACTATCTTTTGAATTAGGTTCCTGGTCTCTTTGAAGGAGATGAATATGCTACCCTCATGACTCAGTGTAAAGAAGGAGCACAGAAAGAAGGTTTAATGTTAGATTCACATGAGGAACTCTACAAATGGTTCACCAGCCAAGTTATTCGCAATCTCCATGTTGTATTCACTATGAATCCATCTTCTGAGGGCCTGAAGGACAGGGCAGCTACCTCTCCTGCACTTTTCAACAGGTAATTGCTACGTATTCCAACATGTTTTACAGGTACTGTTAAAACACTGCTTTTGGGGAAGTCTTCACAAATGCTTTGTATTTCAGATGTGTCTTGAACTGGTTTGGAGACTGGTCAACTGAGGCACTGTACCAAGTTGGCAAAGAGTTCACAAGCAAAATGGATCTTGAAAAACCAAATTACATTGTGCCTGATTACATGCCAGTTGTGTATGATAAGCTGCCACAGCCACCATCACACAGAGAGGCTATTGTTAATAGCTGTGTGTTTGTTCATCAGACTCTTCACCAGGTATGTTATTATTACACTGCTTAAATTCTAGGCCATGGCATCATGCACTAGTTTCCTAAAAAGTGTGATCCTTGGCATTCAGATAAGTTTTAAACCAGTGCATACTCTATATTTTGTTCCCTAAAGGCTAATGCTCGGCTGGCAAAGCGTGGAGGCAGAACCATGGCAATCACACCACGCCACTATCTGGACTTCATCAACCATTATGCCAACTTGTTCAATGAGAAGCGAAGTGAACTAGAGGAACAGCAAATGCATTTGAATGTTGGTCTCAGAAAAATCAAGGAAACAGTTGATCAGGTATGTGTCTTTAAAACTTTGTCCTCTAGAGCTGGAGTGAGTAAACAGATCTCAATGCTCAGTATGAATTCTCTCTTCCTTCTTACAATCGATCTCAGGTGGAAGAGTTGCGGCGTGACCTAAGAATAAAGAGTCAGGAGCTGGAAGTGAAAAATGCAGCAGCCAATGACAAGTTGAAAAAGATGGTGAAAGATCAACAGGAAGCTGAGAAGAAAAAGGTAAAAATTTTTGTTAAACCTCTGTGCATAGCAACTATTTTGTGTACAAAAGCCTTACAGAGCAAGCACTGGAAGAATTTCAGCTTCTAAAAAGCAGTATTTTGTCTGTAAAATTTCCTTATAGGTTATGAGCCAGGAGATTCAGGAACAGCTGCACAAGCAGCAGGAGGTCATTGCAGACAAGCAGATGAGTGTGAAAGAAGATCTTGACAAGGTGGAGCCTGCTGTCATTGAAGCTCAGAATGGTATGTTAGCACCTCAGGAGATCACATTGTGGTCTTGGATCTAAAACTGATCTATGGGAATGTGTTTTCTTGTGATCTGGGTTGGTCCTGTCTAATAAAAGTGCAGGCTCTTAGCATGGGGCTGAATGGAATTGAGAAATCCCCTATTCTAAATTCAGTCTTTGAGCTGTGATTTTTGTGCTATTTTTTGTTTTCTATGTGTAATAGTACCAATCTGAAACTTGATACTTATTCTATGGCTAGTGGTTTAGTTTCTGGCAGACCAGCTGTAGAAAGACCAGTGATGCCTTGCTGCTGCCCAGGCAGCATTACAGTCAAGCTGTCCATTCATTGAACTGGGTAGACAAATCACTGGTTTGAGTGAATCATTTTTAGGCAGCAGAGTAAGTTGCCTGTGCCCATTTGGCAAACTGACATTCATGGAAGTGTGTCTTGTAATATAGTAGTTATTCAGTAGTGTCCACTTCTGTAATAACCTCATATTCCTTTCTAGAATCTTGAAGCATTTTTACAAATCCAAGGATACTCTACTGGACTTTGCTAACTGTTTGTTTTCTTCCCAATCAACACTCTTCATCTTCCTGGCACTAATGGTTAGCTGTGAAGTCAATAAAGAAGCAGCACCTGGTAGAGGTCCGTTCTATGGCTAACCCACCTGCAGCAGTTAAATTGGCCCTGGAGTCCATCTGCCTGCTGTTAGGTGAAAGCACCACTGACTGGAAACAAATACGTTCCATCATCATGAGAGAGAACTTCATTCCAACCATTGTTAACTTCTCTGCTGAGGAAATCAGGTAAGTGCAAGTGTGAGAGATTCATGTGAACAAACCATTTACAAAGAATGGAGGGTCTTAACTGGACTTTCCTCTGTGTAATTGCTTTGGTAGCACTTGTCTTCTTTTGACACCAGCTTTTTGCACATGGTAAACATGCAGGTGATACAGGAAATAGACTGCTGAAGCCAAGGTGTATCATGAAACCTGGGGCAAAGGAGCTGCTTGTTGTGTGATTTAATGACATGGTTGCAAAGCAGTGTGTTGGTGTCCAAAGCCTCAATTGTCAGTTGAAAGTGGTTTTGCAGCAATAACAGACCAGGCTGCTGTGGGCTTTATTCAGCTTAGAAGGTCAGCTTCCTAGTTGGCTCTAAATGTGAGCAGAAGATCAGACTAGAGACATCTGAATTCCCATTCAACTCCATTTTTTTCAGAGCAGAATTGAGCGGTTTGTGAATGACTAATCTTCAAATATTGATAAAATATTTTATCACTTATAAGCTGTAATTTCTGAAACAACATGTTGAGTATCCCAGCTACTCCTCATCAGAACTGACAAGATATGCTTCTTGTCAGCTGTGGAAGGCAGGCTAGATAAAGGGATACTGAGCACCTGTGTGCTGACATACAGTGTACTCATGCTATCTGTAAAAATGTTTACCTTGCAGTGATGCCATCCGGGAGAAGATGAAGAAAAACTACCTGTCAAATCCAAGTTACAACTATGAAATTGTGAACAGAGCATCACTGGCCTGTGGACCTATGGTGAAATGGGCAATTGCACAGGTAAAGTCAGCTTGAGGAAGCAAAGGCAAGATGGAAAGAGTGAGCCAGAAGGCACAATAGCAATATCTAAAGGCTGTGAATTTGCCTTTATTCAGCTAAGTATTGCAAGCTGTTTTGCTTCAAAGAAATGGAGTAGATGGTTCAGATGAATGTTTATGGGCTATATAGTGCCATGACAGAGAATTACTGGCCAGTTGTGATGCAGCCTCTGCACTGAAAAACTTTAGATTTACAGTGAATACTGGTGGATATTTTCTGTATTTAATGTCATTCTACAGGACAAGACAGTTCCCCACTGGAAAATGCAGTGCAGTCCTCTTAATGAGAGTGCATTTGTCTTGCCTCAGAGTAGGATACAATCAAGGCAGTTCTGCCAGGGTCTTTCAGGCAGACTTTTAAATACTTGACTAGTTTCCTAAAGGAATAGGTTTTGTGAATCTTGCCCCAGAGTGAGAAACCCAAGAATGGTTTTGCTTGCCTATTGGTGTTCAATACAGCAAAATGCTTGGCTCATTAAAACTGTGCCTACTTGGAATGGCATAATCTGGAGAGACTGTATATAACTTGAATCTTGCCAACAGGTCCTGTCCTAATTGTTCTGTGGCTTAGCTTTATTCATTTCACTGCTAAGAAGAGCAGATTAGCACAGTACTGGCATGGACACCCCACTGAATAGTTATGTAAAACCATGCTATGCACTTCTTAATGTGGTCTCAACCTTTTGAATGACTTTGTGTAAATCTACAGAGCAATACAAGAATCTTGCAAAAAGCAATTACTTATGTTTCTGTGCTTAGTTTAGAGTCCTAGGGACTGATAAACAATACTAAGTTTCTCCTAAGTAGTTATTAATTCTTACACAGGTCTGAAGTACATAAATTTGAAAAGATGCAGTTGATAGTATATACCTGAATGGTGTGGTTCCTGTTAACACATGTCATTTTAGGAAGTATAAAGGTTCTATTTGCCATTTGCAGCTGAACTATGCTGATATGTTGAAAAGAGTGGAACCTCTACGCAATGAACTGCAGAAGCTGGAGGATGATGCCAAAGACAACCAACAGAAAGCAAATGAAGTGGAGCAGATGATTCGTGATCTCGAAGCCAGTATTGCCCGTTACAAAGAAGAATATGCTGTACTGATTTCAGAGGCTCAAGCCATTAAGGCAGACTTGGCTGCTGTAGAAGCTAAAGTAAGACTTCATATACCAATTATTTTTCATTGTTTAATCTTTGACAGTCCAAAATTGAATTGTTCTTCAAACTTGAGAGTAGACTTGGTTGCTTCCCCTGTGCAGTGCATTTGAACTGTTTCATCTCTGGGTGTCATGAGGTTTCTCAAGAAACCTGTCTAGAGTTAGAGAAATATCAACTCCTGTTGCTACTTGATTAAGGAAACAGTTCTCATAAGGTTTAAAATATGTAGAAAGCCTTTGAAAACAGGCATGGATGTAGTGGGATTGTAATGTCTTAACTGGACTTCAAGGAGGGGAGTGTGGATTTCTCTATGTACTTGATCTCATCATTAGTATGTTGCTATACTAGTACTTAGCACTTTTATGTTCCTCAAGGTAACAGAATCAACTTAATAAATTAGCACAAACCCAAATTTTATCTCATTCTGAGCTTTTAAATTTAAATTGGGCCTTGAGTCAGAATTTATGTGTTCTGAGAGACTTGTAATATAAGAACACTTCATCATCTAAAGCATCTACTTCACCACTTATTTCTAGGTAAACCGTAGCACAGCTCTTCTGAAGAGTCTTTCTGCTGAACGTGAAAGATGGGAGAAGACAAGTGAAACTTTCAAAAACCAGATGTCCACTATTGCAGGAGACTGTTTACTTTCAGGAGCTTTTATTGCCTATGCTGGCTACTTTGATCAGCAGATGCGTCAGAATCTGTTCACTACATGGTCTCACCATTTACAGCAAGCAAATATCCAGGTAAATACACAGTCATGATAAATTAACCATAAATTGATTCACTGCAGGAGTTAAGCTTTAGGACTGCTAGGTAAAGAATGGAGCTCTTGGAAAAGAACACTTTGTAGAGCTGCATTACTTAAAATGTCTTTACCAGCCGGTTGGAGAATGTCAAGTTAAATATCAGCTGTGTTTGCTTCCTGCAGTTCCGCACAGACATCGCAAGGACCGAGTACCTTTCCAACGCCGACGAGCGGCTGCGCTGGCAGGCAAGTTCTCTGCCTGCAGATGACCTGTGCACTGAGAATGCCATCATGCTCAAGCGCTTTAACAGGTACTTCATTCTAAGATGTGGAGTTCTAAAGTAACAGTCTCACAGCAGGCAGGGTTTGCACCTACTCAATCACAGTAGCTCCTTCAAAGCGCTGTTTCACTGGTGTGTAAACCTCTGATGTTTGTAAAAGCTGCTCAACCATGCGTAAATATAAAAACTCTAATTCACCTTTGCCTGCCTTTTTTGTTATGCTTAGCTCTTAAAATAAGTTGGCTTGAACTGAAGCTATTATGTTGCCCAAATACAAACTTACCTTTCAAAACTGGAGTCATTGAACCTGCCTCAACTTAGTGAAAGGAATAAACAAGGGTTTAGAGTTGAGACTAACAGTGCAATGTAAATTCATAAAGCTGCTTAGACACTGTAGTCAAAACATAAATAATTCAAGTGTTTTATTCTTACCTTAAGGTATCCATTGATCATCGATCCCTCTGGGCAAGCTACAGAGTTTATCATGAACGAATATAAAGACCGTAAGATAACTCGTACAAGTTTCTTGGATGATGCTTTCAGGAAGAACTTGGAAAGTGCCTTGAGATTTGGTAACCCACTTCTAGTTCAGGTTAGTGGCATGATCATGTAGAAACTGTTTAAATTCTGGAATTCTGTCCTGTGTACTAGAAAAGTTTGCAATTACTCTCTTAGTAACATGCAAGCAACTTTATTTTCAATTTACAATTCAACAAGTAAACTAGTGATACATGTGGTGTTAGTCCTGAGAAGAATTAGTGAGCTACAAAATCAAAAGAAGGTATTTCCTTTTCCAGCATTTCAAGATCAAATTCTTTTATTTTGAAATTATGTTTCTTTACTTCCACACTATAAAATGACCTGCAAGCTGTCTGTCTGTTCCTTTGTTTCGAAGTGCTTTCTCTAGTCATAGATAATGGCAACTAAGATGGCTAGTTATCTAGAATTAAATCTGCTCTGAGTATCAGGGAGAAATTTCAGTAACAAAAAGAAATAGGCAACTGTAGGAGTAGTTGACTTTCACATGATTGGGTGTTTTTTGATTATTGGTATGGAAATGGGAAAGATCAGTAACTGTTGCTGGTGCTGTTTACAATAGGGCTTACATGCAGTAGAGCTAACAAAATTACAACCACTAATAATACTTCTCTTCTGTACCTGTGTAGCTCAACTACACATCTGAAGTGCAAATACCTTCTGAATGTGATCCCTATTCCAAACCAGCTGCTAGTTGTTTGCTTACCAGAATTTTAAGCCCCAGTTGGATTGGGAGTTTTGTCTTGAGACATGTGCAAAAAGCCTTTAACACATCTGTCTTTCTAGGATGTGGAGAGCTACGATCCAGTTCTGAACCCTGTTCTGAATCGTGAAGTCCGAAGAACTGGAGGCAGAGTTCTGATTACTCTGGGAGACCAAGATATTGATTTGTCACCATCCTTCGTTATCTTCCTTTCCACCAGAGATCCAACAGTAAGTAAAACCTGAAGCTGTCCTGTTTGCAGAAATGGCATATGAAGACAGCTGAGAACATTTTTCCACGTTTCCTGTGACAGGTTGAATTCCCACCAGACCTCTGCTCTCGTGTTACATTTGTGAACTTCACAGTAACTCGCAGCAGCTTGCAGAGCCAGTGTCTGAATGAAGTCCTGAAAGCTGAAAGACCAGATGTTGATGAAAAACGCTCTGACCTCCTCAAGCTTCAGGGTATGTTTACCAAAACGAACTTCCTCCTCTTCTAAAAGAATACAATGGCTTTACTGTAGAAATACACAGTGAAATATCTTCATACTGTCTGTCTTCAGGATGCCCAATGGCAAAATACACACAATTCACATAATTCTTAAAAACTAATATATCTGTAGAATGTGACCTATTTTTTCTTCTAATTAAGGTGAATTTCAGCTGCGCTTACGTCAGTTGGAAAAATCCCTGCTCCAGGCACTTAATGAAGTGAAGGGACGTATCCTGGATGATGACACCATCATTACTACTCTTGAGAACCTGAAGAAGGAAGCAGCAGAGGTCACCAGAAAAGTAGAAGAGACAGATATTGTCATGCAAGAAGTGGAGACTGTTTCCCAGCAGTATTTGCCTCTTTCTACAGCCTGCAGCAGTATCTACTTTACTATGGAGTCACTGAAACAAGTAGGTTGAGTTCTTCCTATCAGGAGCTTTGACTCTTTACTGGTTAAAACTAAACAGGCACTGCCCAATATTGCAGTTTGGTAGGCATACTCTGCTGGTTATCAAACAGCAGGATTGTGAAAAGAAAAAATAAACTCTCTTCTCTTTCAGATACATTTCCTGTACCAATACTCCCTTCAGTTTTTCTTGGACATCTATCACAATGTCTTGTATGAGAACCCAAATCTGAAGGGAATTACAGACCATACTCATCGTCTCTCAATCATCACAAAGGATCTCTTTCAGGTTCAGTTTTCTAATTAATAAATGTAATTCTTTAATCATTTTTGAAGGGTCAGAGTTCAAAGCTTCTTACACTACTACTCTGCTTTGTTCCTAGGTGGCCTTCAATCGAGTGGCACGTGGCATGCTGCACCAGGATCACATCACGTTTGCCATGTTGTTGGCCCGGATCAAGCTGAAAGGCACTATTGGGTAAATACTTGTTTTCTTGCTTCACTTCAGTAAAAAAAGAGAGGGCTGTCTTGAAGGCATCTAGCTAAAGTCTTCTTTTCCCTTAACATTAGGGAGCCTGCATATGATGCAGAATTCCAGCACTTCTTGAGAGGGAAGGAAATTGTACTCAACACTGCATCTCTCCCCAAAATCAATGGTTTGACTGTAGAGCAAACAGAGGCAATGATGAGGTTGAGCTGCCTTCCTGCATTTAAGGACCTGGTTTCAAAAGTTCAAGCTGATGAGGTGAGTGTTGGCTAGGATCTGTCTCTCCACTGAACTGTCTTAAGCTTTTCAGATGTCTGCTTGGGGAATTTCATGCTTACAAGTAAGCTTTCCTACTTAAAGGGAGGGGAAGCCCAAAGATGAGCTAGTTGTAGTTGTGGAAATGAATGTTCTTACTTCCTTTGTAACCCAGCTGTGAAACTTGTAAAGACCAGCAATGTTCATCACTCAGAAACAGTTTCACCATTCATATGGCTTTGTGGTTGACCAGCTTTGGTTCCCATGGTAGTAGAAAGTGTGACACTGCATATTTTTTGCTGCATCACTATTGTGTGATAGTTATGCAGTAGAGGGGAGCAACCTCATACATAACTTCATTATTGTGGGCTCTTGGATACACCTGTGTGGAATAAATTTGGATAGTACTCAGCTGCTGAACACTGCACCTTCTCATGACTGAAGTGTTCAAAGAGTAAAACATCTTTGTCTTGACTGTGAAACTGTATGTCCCAAATCCTGCCCATATCTTAAATAGTACCTGCCTGCTTTTTATATTAGAAGTTGAATTCTCTTTACTACACCTAATTTTTCTCAAAGTGTTCAGCCTGGGGTAAAATAATATACAGCTTGGCCTGGGACTTGGTAGAGATCTGTAGAATCAGGGGTGCTGGAGGCTATCAGTGAAATGAGGCATATCACTGAAATTATTTGGCACATCTAAAGAAAGCATAATAGACAAAGTGTAATTTGAGTTCTACATGTCCTTGCTGTATGTTTCTGATATCTTGAAACTCCACTTCAGGTTTTTTGCTTTCTTTTTTCCAATACAGCAATTCTGTATCTGGCTGGATAGCAGTTCCCCAGAGCAGACTGTACCATACCTTTGGACTGAAGAAAAGCCTGCAAGTAAGTGAAGTTGCAGTGTTGTCCTTACCATTCCTACTGTACTGATCTAAGCAGTTACTATGATTTAAAAGCAATTCTGAAGTAGAATTTAATTTTGGACCTTAATGGTTGAGAAAATCATAAAGTTGGGATTGTATAAGAACCTCAAGTGGTAGTGGGTTTGGTTCTGTGTTGGTTTGGGAGTTTTGTGAGGTTTATTTGTTTTCACTGGGCTTTTTTAAACCAAACTGTTCTAAACAGTAGTTGACTACACTTGGTTGCTGCATCTTAACCTGTGATCTGGTCTTCCACTGAGGATGAAAAGTCATTCTACAATCTCATTAGATTGCATAATAGTTTGGATTAACCTCAGTCATTGCCAGTCTGGAGATAGCTCAATACTCTAAAAAGCTCAATGACACAGATTTTCTGAGGACAGGGCTGGTCTAGTAGAGTGTTTAGTCCTGTAGTTGTATCTAAGCATGAGGTCTTACCTCTTGCTACATTAGTTGTCAGTGCTAATTTCTTTAGGAGTGAGAACTTGAGTGTAACTGTTGTCCTTCAGTTCCTTCCCTGTCTGAAAGGTAAATTTTGGAAGTGTTTGCTGTCTTTGATCATTTTGGGCTTGTTCCTGTAGTATGCTAAATTAAGGATTCTAAGCTTGTGTTTACTGGCTGCTTATTAAAGCTGCTTGACCATTAACTGAAGCAGCTCTAGGTTATCTACCCTATCCATGCTAGACAAGTCTATATGACTTCACAGTCTAGCAGAAGAGCAGATTATTTTTTGAGTGAGAAGATGTGAAAAGATCTGTTGTCCCTGGAAATTAAAATCATTCATGGCAGTAATTCTAGTATGTAGATTTTGTAAACCAGCTGAAGCTGCTAAGTTTGTTTCCAATTGTCAAATTGAAAACAGAATATAAACATTTCCTTAAAAAGTTGCATCAGATCTTCCAAAAGAATAATTCACTTTCTAAATCTGTAGCCTTCAGAACAAGATGGGGGAGAAACTGAATGGAGAATTGAAGAGAGGAGGGTGTTGAGAATGGTTTTCTTTCCTGTCCATCTAATCCTGTCTCCTCTTTCCAGCTCCCATTGGACAGGCCATTCATCGCTTGCTTCTGATCCAGACTTTCCGTCCAGATCGTTTGCTGGCCATGGCACACACCTTTGTTTCAACAAACCTTGGGGAGTCTTTCATGTCCATTATGGAGCAGCCTTTAGATCTGACACACATTGTGGATACAGAGGTAAACTACTTGGTTTTGAAATGCTTAGTGCCACCTTGCACGAGTTCCACAGTGAGTTAGGCTATCCAGTGACCATTTCTTCACCTTACCCTTCTCTGGTGTGAGGAGTGGATTGGTTTTCTATTTGTTAAAGTAAAACTAAGAGTAATGTAGTGGGTTTAGTTGTACAGAGGGAAGAAACACTGAGCTTACTGCATTCTCATATTTATCTAGTGATTGATTCATATCCTTTTCAACTTCTTGGAGCACAGGTGAAACCAAATACCCCTGTGCTGATGTGTTCAGTGCCTGGTTATGATGCCAGTGGTCATGTTGAAGACCTTGCAGCTGAACAGAATACACAGATTACTTCTATTGCTATTGGTAAGAGCATACCTTATTTCAACATCTAAGCATAAATGAAATTGTTAGCAGTAAGAGATTTAGCAACCCTTCTGTCTTTTAGGTTCTGCTGAAGGGTTTAACCAAGCAGATAAAGCAATAAACACAGCTGTGAAATCTGGAAGGTAAGTTCTATTTCATTTTTAGCTAGAATACTGCCTAATAGAAAGGTAAAAGGGGGAAGTTATCTATTGGTTAAAAAGATAAAACTGTGAGTAAAACAAAATGTAGGTCCATCTTTTGAATTTAAGTTTGTAATAGCAAGCTCATCTGTTTGCATCTTATATTTAAATATTTTCAGGAGAAGTAGGTTGTACCTGCAAAACAAGAAAGTTAACCCATTTACAGTACATAGTAGATTCTATGTAGAAGGCAGGTTTAAAAGAGAGGGGAAGATCTGTAGCAGTGATACGTTCTGTTATTCTTTGTGATGATCACAGCCAGGATCCATAAGATGTTAACTAAAATGCACCTGTTCTGTTTCAAAAATTCACAGGTGGGTAATGCTGAAGAACGTTCACCTGGCTCCTGGCTGGCTCATGCAACTAGAAAAGAAACTACATTCCCTGCAACCCCATGCTTGCTTCAGACTCTTCCTTACCATGGAGATTAATCCCAAGGTAACACTGATTTAAAATTTGGTTCTCTGACAGAATAACTGGCTTACAGAGCTAAGAGTGCTGCCCAGGGAAGGTTCTCTCACAACTGCCTTTCTCCAGTGAAGAAGAAGGAAAATACACACCTGCCTTGCTTTCTGAGAACTGAATTGTAGCTGTAAACTTCATACTGTTCCTTTTGATGATTTCCCTAACCTCCAAAAGAAAGGCAGGACTTCATCTGCTCACCATGAGGTTTTGAAGCTAACATGGACTGTTCTGGGATTTAATTTAGTGAAGGCTAAAGCATCTGGATTTGAGCTTATTGATCTTCTCTAGGTGCCAGTGAATTTGTTACGTGCCGGCCGAATCTTCGTGTTTGAACCTCCTCCTGGTGTAAAGGCAAACATGCTGAGGACCTTCAGTAGCATTCCAGTTTCTAGGATGTGCAAGGTGAGGCTGTGGTTTGTGTTGATGAAACTAAATGCAACAACATGTTCGTCAAAATCTTATTTAAATGTTAAAATCTCAGCTTCTAAGATGTACCTCAAATGTTTTTCTCTCCTCAGCCAAGTTAAGGTGGTAGTTGCTTTTTCTGTTGGTAGAATGTATTCAGTTTCAGTAGCAATCCAGCATTAAATCTGATACTTTGTAGTGTTTTAGCAGGCTTTGGTTTTATCAGTTCACTTGATTAACAGCTGTTTGTGTTGATGTTTTTTTCTCCCCATCTCTAGTCTCCCAATGAGCGTGCTCGTTTGTATTTCCTCCTTGCCTGGTTCCATGCCATTATCCAAGAGCGCCTGCGCTATGCTCCGCTGGGTTGGTCCAAGAAGTACGAGTTTGGAGAATCTGACCTGAGATCTGCCTGTGACACAGTGGATACCTGGTTGGATGACACAGCAAAGGCAAGTAGTGTTGTGTACCTAGGCACAGGTAACACATTACTTTGGATCTTCAGTGAAACAGTGTTCTGGAAACATTAAGGAAGTTAAATGAGTAGGCACAAAAACCTGTTGGCAATTTAACAATTGTTTCGTGTTAATTATAGGGTCGCCAGAACATTTCCCCTGACAAGATCCCTTGGTCTGCACTGAAGACACTGATGGCCCAGTCTATCTATGGAGGTCGTATTGATAATGAATTCGATCAACGTTTGTTAAACACTTTCTTGGAGCGTCTCTTCACTACCCTAAGTTTTGACAGTGAATTCAAACTGGCTTGCAAAGTTGATGGACACAAAGATATTCAGATGCCAGATGGAATCAGGTATCATTTTTTTCTTACCCTGAACTCTTACATACAACTTTTTTTTTTAATTAAAAAACTGCACACAAAGAAAAACAATAAACTAAGCACATAACCTGTATTTCTGTGCTGTGTAAACATCTGTCTCAGGGAAAGCATTACCTTGGCATTCTAACAGAAGGAATCCTTTAATGAACATTAAAACTCTGCCTTGCAGGCGTGAAGAGTTTGTCCAGTGGGTTGAGATGCTGCCAGATACACAAACACCATCATGGCTGGGGCTGCCAAATAATGCAGAGAAAGTTCTTCTCACCACACAAGGTAAATACAGAACTTTAACAATGTCTTCCATAGATTACCAGGCCACCGTTTTAACTAAAAAGCAGAAAAGAAATACAGTTTTTGCTGAAGAGTCAATAGCTTTCTCCTTCTCCCTCAACATAATTAGTTTAACTTCTGCAAGGTAAGACACTTGAGTAGTCCAAAAACTGGCCAGAACTTGTGAATCAAAAAAGCCAGTTACATTTAGTCTTCCAGATGGCAAGCTCCTGTCTTGATTCTGGAAATCTTTATTGGAAGTTTCTGGAGCCACCTGCAGCTGAACAGTTCTGAATCTTAGGTCTAGACTAGGAATAATGGAAAGTCCTGGTTCTGGCTTGTAGTGAGATGTTTAATCTTGATGCCAGTGCTTCTCTGACTAACAGCAAATCTTTTTTAGGCATAGATATGATCAGTAAAATGCTGAAAATGCAGATGCTGGAGGATGAGGATGATCTGGCTTATGCAGAAACTGAGAAGAAGACGAGAACTGATTCTACATCAGATGGACGCCCAGCCTGGATGAGAACACTGCACACCACAGCCTCTAACTGGCTTCACCTTATCCCACAGACTCTAAACCATCTCAAGCGCACTGTGGAAAACATTAAAGTAAGGACTATGTTTGATTACATGGGCATAGGAAAGGAACAAGTTCAGGTGCATTGTGATTTGCAAGTACTAATTACACTGCTGAGGGGTCAATGGAACATGTATTGGTCGTGATTTTGAATGCCATAGCCAGGTAATGACCTGCTGGGTTTCTTGAAATGCCCCTAAAACTTGGTTTTTGTCATATGGGTAGTATTTGAAGAAATACAATGGCAAACAGTCTAGCCAGGGAGCTGCAGCAGGCAGTCTGCATTAATTGTTCAACTATGACTTCTGCTTTCTTGCTTCTCCAAGGGAGAGGAGATTGTTGGTTGTAAAACAATTTCTGCAGTCACTTTGTGCACCACAGGCTGCATCTTCACATTCAGTGCATATGGTCACAGTGTCACTGCTCAGTCCACCCAGAATGTGGGGGCTGTTTTTTGTAGCAGTTTTCCAGCAAGAACTTTGATCTGCAACTTACCTTGAATGTTTTGACCATCAGGATCCCTTGTTCCGGTTCTTTGAGAGAGAGGTGAAAATGGGAGCTAAGCTGCTCCAGGACGTTCGTCAGGACCTGGCAGACGTGGTTCAAGTGTGTGAGGGGAAAAAGAAACAAACCAACTATTTGCGTACTCTGATAAATGAGCTGGTGAAAGGTATGGGAATTCAAATTAACATCTCCCAGGGCTCTCTTTGCTTCTTGCACTCTGTAAGAGGCTGTTGCGGTCACTAAATGAAAAAAAAAACAAAACAGAAAGGGTAGAAAAATGTGGATAGACTTTGCCATTCAACACAAGTATTACTTAAAGTCGAGCATAAAATTCCCATTGGTTTGGTTTGAGATTTCAAGTTGAGGTTGATAATAGCCTAATAATTAGGCTATAATACTAATATAATAGGCTATAGTACTAATATTATTAGTCTTTTTTGTACAGTTTATATTAGCAGCTTAATTTCTAAGATGAAATCTTAATAAATTCTCTCAATTTCTGACTTGTGGCAGAACAAAGTTATTTATACCACTGATTGAGTAGTATTGGTCCTATAAAATCTCCTAGAAAATATTCAAGTTTTCTGAATGTCTGTTCAAAGATTGTACATTCATGTGGAATTATCATAGACATGTTGTAATATATGGTGATTTGAACAAAAGCATTTTCTGAAACACAGATACTTGACCTCTTCAGTTTTTCTAAAGAACTCAAATCTTCATGCAGAGTTGAAGATTAGGTCTTGCAGTACATAGCTGTGTGTAACTGCAGCTGCTCTTGAGAGGTGTCTGTAACCGGGTGGCATTTTAAACACAGAGTAGACCTGGAGGCCATTTGCTCTGTAATCTTTGAAAGTATTTTCACTTACTAGAGGCCCTTTTAAAATAAAGGCTGATATTCCAGTCCAAGTCTTCAAAGTTTCAATATAGTGTGTAATTTCAACCTGATTATGAACAAAACTTAATTCTAATCACATTTTCTGTAGGTATTTTGCCTCGTAGCTGGTCTCATTACACAGTGCCAGCTGGTATGACTGTTATCCAGTGGGTGTCTGACTTCAGTGAGCGCATTAAACAGCTCCAGAATATTTCCCAGGCAGCTGCATCTGGTGGAGCAAAAGAACTGAAGGTAACTTGTGCTGACTTCTCAGGGTTATTGGTGAAGCTGTGTAACTGCTTCTTGGAGTCTTCACATCAGGACTTCTAAATAGCTCCTCAGCCAATGAACTTGAGTCAATGTTCTCTGAAATGTTGTAAATACTGCTGAGCATCTCCTGATCGCAGCGTGATGAGGCTTAGCAGGCTAACTGTGCACAGAGGTCAGAGGGAGCATTAGTGATGTAGAACAACAGGAGCCAAAGCCTCAGAGCAAAAAGCATCTTAGCAGTTGCACTGTGTTCCAGTAGCAGCAGGAACATTTTAATGTGAATAAATTGCTGAAGTATTTATAATAGTCATTAATTAATACTGCAGCTGAAATACTTTTTTTCCTCTATATTTTCCCCACTTAAATAGAACATCCATGTGTGCCTTGGTGGCCTGTTTGTACCAGAGGCATATATTACTGCTACAAGACAATATGTTGCCCAGGCAAATAGTTGGTCCCTTGAAGAACTCTGTCTCGAGGTCAATGTTACAACTACCCAGAACGCAGTCCTGGATGCCTGCAGCTTTGGAGTCACAGGTAAACTTAGCTGAAGGAAGGGACCTTGCTTGCTCTGAAATGTTTTCAGAAGCTTCTGGTATTACATGGGCTATGTCAAATGAAAAAGATGTCATTGCAAAAGTTAATACACACTTTCTGAAAGTGTTTACAGATTAGTTTGATGTTAGTTACTAGGGAAGTACTTAAAATGCTAATAAAGCTAAGACCAGGGTCAGTATATAGCGAAGTGGTATTGCATAGTGTATCACCTACAACCTCTTCATTTTGCAATATGAAATACTTCTCATTTAGTGGACTTAGCCCTTAAATGATACAGAGGGACACAGCCTTTGGCTGTATGAAAGCTCTTAGAATTCTAAACTATATTCCAATTGCAGGCCTGAAGCTTCAGGGAGCCACGTGCAGTAACAACAAGCTGTCGCTTTCGAATGCTATTTCGACTGTCCTGCCCATTACGCAGCTTCGCTGGATCAAGCAGACAAATGCTGATAAAAAAGCAAATGTTGTAAGTATTGATAAAAATACTTAGATATCCCTAGCAATTTTTTTCCTAAGGCTTTATGGATACTTGTACTGGGTACCACAAATCAAATTTGTGTTCTCTAATTACTCTCAATGTCAGTTGACATCTGATTTCAGGGCTAGCAGCAAACAGACCTAGTGCTGACTATGTCTTTCCTTTGTAGATAGATAAAAGGAGAGGCATCCAAAAACACCTGTCACAGCATCTGTGAATTTATTAAGCTTTGGGGGTTTTCCTCATATTTTGAGTACTGAGTTATCTAAGACTAAATTCCCATCTCACTGCTACCACACAGTGTTACAGAAACCTGTTACATTTTTCAGCTGTCTTACACAGCTCTTCTGTATTCATGTATTTCCCCAGGTTACTTTACCAGTTTATCTGAACTTCACTCGTGCTGATCTGATTTTCACTGTTGACTTTGAAATAGCCACCAAGGAGGACCCCCGCAGCTTCTACGAGCGTGGTGTTGCAGTTCTCTGTACTGAGTAAACAAATTTATTTTCACTGGTTAATGCTCTAGTAACTGTCAGTCTTCTGTGTAGTGCTCTCCTGTGCTTTTGTAATCAGGGTAGGTTAGCAGATGGATTTGTGTCAAGTTGGCTGGAAGGGCAGTGGTGCATTGGGATGCTGATGGGCCAGAGAGATTTCTTTGAAGGAAAATTGAATGAGATTTTTAGATGGGTAGTGGTAGATGGGATATTTGATGGATTATGTTACATTAAATAAAATATATAGCAAAAATTGTGACTGTTTATTTCTGTTAATATATTTCTTAGTGCTCTTTTTGGTCTGGAAAACCTTGATCTTTTCAGAGAATAACAATGAATTAATTGCTCTTCAAACTAACCTCCAGTAACAGGAACCTTAAGTCTGTAGTGCAGTAAGACACAAAGCCTAACATCTGCTGTGATAATTCAGGCCATTCCATTAATTATTTGCAATGGATTGGTTCTTATTTGAAGTAACTTGCCCCAATGCACTGAGAAACTGGAGCATCCTAAATTAAACTTTCTTGTCCTATTGACCACAGAGGTTCCAGTTTCTAAAAAACTGCTAAAACTTTCTAAAAACTGCTTTTATGGTGAAATAAATCTCCAGGTTCATGTCTCAGTAGCCCAAGAGGAGGCTGTTAAATGCTTACACAAGGAGTTGCAGTATTATTTGAGACTCTCACATGTGACCAACTGTTACTAAATTAGGGAAGCTGAGAGTTCCTGCTAATTGCTGGGTTGCTATAATGGTTTGGGCATTTGATTGCTTTTTCTGATTCTGAATGCTGCAGAACAGCATTTCTGCTGTTCTGACCATCCTCTCAGAACAGCTGTCCTCTCTGACAGTGGCTGAAGTCAAGTGTTCAAGGACACATGTAAAGAATGCAGTACACAGCCTTCTCATCTCAAAACAAATCGTGGGAGCACCTTCCTTCAGTGATTGCTCCTATGAAAGCAGTGACTTTGATCAGCTCTAGTATTTTTTTCTGTGATAAGAGGTTCTATAGTACAAGCCTGTGCTGGGAGGAAAAACTGCTCTCCCAGCCTGCCTCACACACTTGTTTTGATCAATGCCTGCTGGTTACCCAAACAGAATCCTCCTGTCTCCCCTCTCGCTACTGTTTTGCAAAGTTAATCACTGAGTTTGAACTGTCCTGGCTGGCTTTGTTACCTTACAAAGTGTGAGTCCCAAACCAGGGAATCATGTAATCTGTGCCTGTAGTTCTTACCCAGTTGTGAGGAACAGAGATGAGAGAACTACCTGCATCATAATCCAAGATGGGTTGTAACTATAATGCCTTTGCTTTGTTTCAGCCCCTATGAAAGACTTTGCTTTCCAGCCCCAGAATATGTCTGGAACTGGTATCACTGCCTCCAGCATCGTTTCAGTTACATTGTACAGGGAAAAAGCACCTCCTAGGTGCTCGCAGCATGAAGTATTAGCTTAAATCAAGAGCTGGCTGTTGGCAGCTCCACTGACCATGCACCTTCCCTTCAGCAGCTGCTCTTTGTGCACAGCTCACAGACCTGGGCTGTGGTACCACTTAGAGCTACTGTTAAAACTCTGCCTAAACCAGTTCCACCTACCAGCAAATGCTGATGGGGAGATCAAGAGAGTCTCAAGTATCCTAGGGCTTGAGCTTCCCAAACTCTTCAGCTCTTTTATGTTAACTTCTGCATTAGGCCTGAACTAACAAAAGGTGCACGTTCAGTTCACAAGTTAATCCACAGCTGGAGTCTCATACTGAATAAACATATCCCAGTAATTACATACTGTCCCATGTTGCTTACCTTCCCACTTACTCCCCTCCTCTGCTGTTGTGTTTTTCCATGCTGTGTGAAACAGCTGGTTTAAGTGAAATCTCTTTAGGTGAGTTTAGGCTGCAGTTTGAAAGTCAGAGGGTTCAGTTTTATTCAGCCTCAGCTGCTGGGGCTGAGAGCTAGAATATCTAATAACTGGGACTTAAAATGAAGGGCTTGGCTTCATCACAATGTTGTATTTTTAAGCTTTTCACAAGTCTTCATTCCAGAGAGAGCTGTAGCCTAGTTGCAGTACACACAGATCTGTAGCTGCAAGTGGTTGGTTGTTGGTTTGTTTGGGTTTTTTTCAGCTAACTTCACAGTTTTCACTGCAGCAATCTTTGCCTCTGGACAGGCCAAGGGGTAACCACAGTAGCTTCTGTCTTGGGGCAAAGGCCTCTGAAACTTGCTGTTTAACCATGTATGGCCCAAGCTGATTAAAAACAATTTCCAGCAGGGGGAATAAGGATGAAAGAAAATTTGCTTTAATAAAATAAATACACAGGTGGAAGGGTGCAAAGCTAGCAGTTAAAATATTATTTTAAGTGGCTTTCCATGTTATAAAAGAAACTGGAAACTAAAAATCTCCACTAATTGTACAAAACAAATGCTTTCACAAGTTGCTGGTGCTAACATCTTTCAAGCCATCATTATACTTTCATAGTTAGGAGTTCCCCTCCCAGACAATTAGACTACCCAGATCCTTAATCTGATTAAAGAAATTACCATAGAGTAGAGGGAGATCAGAGGCACATTTTTTGCTCCCTAGCTGGCCTCCTATCTGTGGGCACTACTCCTGCAGCTCCCGAGTGATTGCTCTCACTAAGAAGCTCTGAGCTAAGGTGTTCCTCATTACATTGTAAACACTGATCTGGCAGCTACACAGAAACTGCCCAAAACATTGGTCAAACCAGGTAGGAGCAGCTGCGTTAACAGTAACTAGACAATTTCCCCCCTTTGAAGGAGAAAATAAATGCTGGGTTGCCAGTAGTTGCAGTCAGTTCAGCTCTCGGTAGTCGAACTTGTGCCGTTCACCACGTGGAGGGAGGTCAGACACAGCAGGAGCCAAGCACGGCACGCAGCAGGTGCCAGACAAGCCATAGCTACTCAAAGTTAATTTCAGCCAAGGGGTGATTCATCCTTCCCTCCTCAACACACCCTCGTCATCAGTGCTGGTGAAATTACCCTGACACTGAGCAGGTGCCTCTGGGTTCTGCACACAGGAGCTGGGGCTTCCAGGTCTGTCATGCTGTGGATATACCTTTGCTGGTTTTCACTGGAATTGCCACACAACTTGTTTGATTCCATTGTTCAGGTGGATCTCAGAGCTCACTGTACAGTGCAGTGCACTTCTAACAGGCTTGAGGCAGCCTGTTCAGTTCAGGTACACTCTGCAAAAGAAATCTCTACCAGAATGATCCTTCAGAACAATTTGCCCAATGATTTATTCATCCCTTAGATTAGGTTGCACGGAATTTCTTTCTCTTTAGTTTTTCACTAGCACCCTCCGGAGCAGGAATCCCTTGTTTTCTTTTAAGGACGGGCTGCTTGGCCGTGGTGCTGTCAGAGTGAGCCGCAGGCAGGGGCTGTGGAGCAGCGTCAGCCGGGACCGCGGGGAGCTCAATGCCCAGGGGTGAGGCGTGGTCAGGGGTCGGCCCCGCGGGGGTAAACACTTCTGGGGCTGGAGGCAGCAGCACATCCTTCTCGAGGCAGGGAGGCTCCAGGGCTGCTCTGCAGTCATCTGCTGCCTGAATCCCAGCGACATTTGGAGGGTTAGGGGAGGATTCTTCATCTTCTGAAGTATCAGCATCCTCCAAAGGCGTTGCTGTTGAGGCACCGTTTGTCCATGGTGCATCTTTTATTCCACAGTCAGTGTGAGCAGATGCATCTTCTGAATCACCATCATAAGGATCTAAAAACTAAAATAAACATCTCTAAACATGGTGGATGCTTATTTTTCCTTAAAAAAAAAACCAAAAACCAAAACAAGATGCAACATACAATGGACTTTAAAACCCCTTTCAAGTCACAGACTTACTGTGGAAGTTTTTCTGTTTATCTACACACCCCTATTTTAGTTTTTGCATGCTACACCAAGAACTGTGTAATACCCAAAACCTACCTGTAGTCCCTTGGATTCCATTGCTTTCTTGAGTCCTCCAGCAAGTGGGCTAGGCACAACCTGTTGAAAAGAAGTTAAAGTAAGTTTGTAAGGCACTTTCCCATAAATTACCAAATGAAAAACAGGAGGTGGAAATCTGAGGGAAGAGGAAGCCAGATTTCCACTTTGCTAAAAGACAATAAAAAGTGTGTCTCAGTCTAACTTTTAAAGGTTTGGTAAGTTAACCTAAAATAGAGTTAAGGTAAGTCTTAGTGCACTTAAAGCGTTGCACTAAAGAGAACAATGAGTAATTACATACCATTAGAAAAATAAACCAAACCAGCACTTAAATAACAGTAGTCAGGACACAATTTAGAATTTAGAGAGGTTCCCTCCCATTCAGGTCCCTTTTTGTTCTTTCACATAGGGATGATTTGAAATCCTAAAATAGCACTTAGAGTCTGGGGCTATTAATTAACAAAAAAAAAAACCGGCCATGTAGGGAGACTCCCTTCAGAAAGCAAACCCCAGGTACAAAATTCAAAGGGACAGAAGTTAACAGCAAGGAAAGTGGGAAACTTCCTGAACAGGATCCACCACAGGTGCTCAGAGAAGACACTGCCAGTCAGTGCCATGCTGCTTCCAGAACTGAGCACAGCTGAGACAAAGCAGAGCTCAGGAATGTGGGCTCAACAGGAACCCAAGGCTTCACCAGAGGAGATGAAGTCCAAGCCCATTTGTGACCACGTATTCTTGTACTGGTTCAAGGACAGAGACATCCTCACAAAGCCCTTCTGCTTCTCCAAAGAGCCCAGAAACCCCCAGTCCTGGCCTGGCACCTGCCTCAGCACCCTTGGTGAGAGCAGCCAGCTCTCTGTTCAGGCTGGCACCTGTGCAAGCCCCCCCTTCCACCCTGCCCAGCCATCACACAGCTGGACTTCAGCCTGGTTTCTCCCAGGAGGGCACAGACAGCTGCAGCCTTGCCCTGACCTTTCTGGAGGGTGAAGGGGTGGCAGGTTCTTGACAGGCAGCTTCTCCAAGTCACAGAGCACAGTGATTCACATGCACCAACAGTGAGCACTAATTCCAAACAGTTTTACCCACAAATTAAGTATTTTGTTCTCCACTCCAGCATCAGGTCTTTTTTCATCAGCACTAAGCACACTGTTTTGACAGAACAATGTTCAAGATGTTACCAATATCCATAACTGCCACAGCAACAGAGCTGCTCTTAATCTCCTCCAAAAGGGACAGTCAGAAGGTAGAGGCTCTCCACCCAGAGCTGTAGAAATCCCACTGGACCAGTAACAGCCCAAGTCAGCATTTTCCTAGCATTTATCTGCCTATAACACTGTCTCTTTCCCGCCTCATTCCCCTAGAATCAACTTTAGAAAAGTTAGTAACAGTTCTAAGAAAGAGCCTGATGGAGAGGGTAGTACTGGGTTTGGGGTTGTTTTGGGCTCTTTTCCAGTCACAAAATCAACAACCCCACAACGTGCCTTGGATGCTCTCTGTTGAGGCTGAAGGGAGGGTTGGATACTCATCAGGGAATCCCCTCACCTTCAGAAAATTTCGGAGTCAGTCCTTACCTCCACCCTGGATTCAGACTCAGACTCTGTGCTTGACTCCACATTGCACTTCTGCTGCAGAGGAGGAAGGGAAAGAAATGCCACTCAAAGCAGAAGTTACTGCAGCTTTGGGCTGGAGCTGCAGTTCTAGTACCAACTGTAGGTGCTGAGTTTCTCCAAAGCTTCCCCATCTGAGGCCAGCTTGTCTTCCCAAATATCCCACATAGGGGGAAAACAGAATTCTCTCTCATCACTCCTCACCCCCCAAAAACACAAAGGGAAGCAGTCCAGAACATGCCTTGCACTTGCTAAGAATGGTTACTGCAGGCTTGTGAGTAACTTTACAAAATTATTTTTAGTTTGCACTGTGGTTCTGTTTGCTTCTTTGCATTTGGTGGCCCTACAGCTCAGAAATGTAACTGCAGATAAATGACTCAAAACACCCCCATTTTTTTCTAAAGTTCTTGCTTAGAAAGGGACCTTACAAGCAAACAGCTCCTCTAGTCCCCAGAGGGTAGCACAGAAGTGGAGGAGTTTCCTCCATCCCTCCCATTTAAATTAATTCATCCACACCTGTTCTTCATGCACTCTTTTCCACCCCAGCCAGCTGCACCATCAAGCCAAGGGCAAACCAACAAACACTTTCTGAATTATATTCAATAGGGAGGTAGAGAAGCAGCAGTTAGAAAACCTACCATGTATTTTCGTGCCAGTCTTTCTACACAGTCTGAGCTTTTAACAGAATCCTCCTTTTCCTGAGCATCTACTGAAACAGGCAGAGGGCAGGAAAACACATTATAGAAAACCTTCTCAGAGATAAATTGCCCAGATATGGCTACTGCCTTTCTGCTAGAAAAGTTATTCAGTCCTTCACATAGTCTCTGTTAAGTTCTCAATCAAAGGCATCTTCTGTTTAAAAATAAGTAAGAAGCAGCCACTGTCTTCTACCACAACAAGACTTCATTCACTGCCCCTTCATGCAGCATGAGGAAAATAATTTTTTTAAAGAAGCTTATACCAAATCAGTAACATGGAGGGGTTTTATCTTTTCTTTTAAGCACTACAAGCTTTCTGTATCCTAAAAGAGGTATTTGTGCTCAAGACTAGAAAGAGATAAATGCAAAGCCGTGCCATGAGCCAGCCCTTTGTTCCAGCGCCCCACTCCCAAAATTCGGTTGCTGTACACTCACACATCCCCCTCAGGGCTCTGTTCCAGGGGCTCCCCCTCTCCTTTCCCTTCCCTACCCTCCATGGGCTGCCCAGCCTCCCTCCTCCTCCGCCGCTGCCGCCGCTGCCTCTTCCCGGCCGAGGCCATCCCGGTCCCAGCGCCTCCCTCCTCTCCAGCCTTATGGGCTGGGCCCCGCTGCCCCCGCTCCACCCGCACACGAGCCCCGCTCAACCTCCTCCACCTGAGAGCTGCTCCTTCAAAAAAGGCGGGATGAAGCAAGAAAACGTGAGTGAAACCCTGCCGAGAAAGAAAACCCCTTGTGCCACTCGAGGCTCCGGGCTGCTCTGCAGCAGCGCCGACTGCGCGGGGCCGCCGCTCCTTCGGTCACGGCATCCCCCGGGTGTGTATATAAAATACATATATTATATATACATAAACGCACAGGTATGCACACACAAGCGGCTTGCAAAGCCTGGTGGCCAGGGATGTGACACTGCCCCTCTCGGTTTGTTTTCTGGAGCCCATTTCCTTCGCACGCCCCTCGGGCTGACAGAAGAGTCAGCAGCCAAGGGGAGCCCCACTCTCCCCTCCAGAGGCAGCCCGGGCGTTCAGAGATGGTTCTCCCTGTGATTTGCTGGAGATGATCTCCCCTGTAGCAGAGGGACAGCTGTAGCTGGGCACTCAAAGCTTTCTCAGCATTCTTCATCATTTACAATCCAGCAAAACAATTTTACTGGTTTTAAATACCAGGAACAATATTTTTTCAGAGTTGCTGAAGAACTACAGATCAAGTTTGTTTTTCACAAAGAAGCAGATCTGATTTGACCCTTTAAAAGCCACATCTCCACTCCTTTTCTTGTTGTTCTTTTTATAGGAAATGAGGAATTGTTTTTGCTTTTTTCCAGATCAAATTCCTTTTCTTCCCATTATCTCTTCCCTAGCTGGCTTTCTTGCATCTTCCTGCACAATACAGAAGGTTCTACTATATAAAAACAAACACCTCACTCTGAGGCCAGCAGTTGCTCTGAAAAGGCACCAGGAACAAGTCCCAGTGGGGGTGACAGTGACAGCAGCTGCACCAGGAGCAGCTCACAAACCCCAAAAACCTTCACAACCCCACTTGTGCCTCCAGCTGAGCTACAGTTACACCTCTTTTCTTCCCAGACATCTGCCTTTCCATCTCCTTACCTTCCCTACCCAGACTAAAACCATCTGATGATTACTCCCTCTCTTCAGAATCTCCATTTTCAAAACACAGCAGCCAAAAATCTCACTCCACCCCCCACAGCACCTCCCACCACTGAGGGGGGTGCTAAGGAGGCTGTGTTAGCACCTGCAGCACCAGCTGAGCTGAATGAGCACAAATGACCATCATGTTTCACCAAACACAGGGCTGGGAGTCCTTGCTCCCACAAAAGCCTGCCCAAAATTAGCTACGGATTCTGTACAGGCAGCAGCTGTTGGCAACAAGGCCCGGGCTGCGTGGCCTGGTTGGGCTGTGAGGGGTTACAGTGAAATGGTGGCTGCAAGGGTGAGCACAGCCCAAGGCTCCCCCAGAGCTGCTCCCTGTGCCCTTCTGGGCAGGGACAGTCACACAATTCCAAGGGAGATCCTGGGTGTCCACTTCCCAGAGCACACAGGTGACACCAATCCTGAGCCCTGTGGCTGCAGTGAGAACGAGGAGGTGGCCAGAGGGTCACAGAGGTGCAGCAAGGCTCACTCCAGGGCTCATTCCCACGTTTCCCACTGCTCAGGGCTCTGCCTCTCCTCGTCACTCTTGGCCCTGCACAGAACTTGTGCCAGCCCCAGCAAGCTCTGATTTCCCTTGAGCCCAGGCTTTCTTATGGTCTGGATGCTCAGTGTAATGCAGGGAACAACTCAGAACACCCAACACATTCTCAGAGCAAGAAATACTGGAGATAATCTGCAAGTTTCACCTGAATTATTCTCTTAGAGATAAATTTGTTTTCAAGAGAGGCTAAGATTTGTGCCATCACTGACCAAGTGTAAAAGTCTTTAGCATTTTTTGTCACTGTAAATTTTAAATCCCAGTGTTACACATTGGAAGGTATTTTCACCATTTTTTTACACATTATGGAATATCTCGTAAAACAGATTTTAGTCCCAATTCACACATGCCTTAGAATCTCCCTTAGTTTTGATACAATACTATTAAATCAATTTTTGCCACTGAGGTCTTGAAGCAATAACCTAAAGCTTGCTGCAGTGTGCTCTCCTGATAACTTCCAACACTGAACACCACAGAGGGAAGCCTTGTCCTCCTGATCATTGCTGCTGTCACCCACACCCCAAACTGGAAGCCAACACTGGTGCACACATCAGGAGCTGTAACTCCCCCTCTGCATCTGGCTTGGTCAATTTGTCACTGCAGCAGCAGCACCTCCGTCGCTGTGAGGGTGGTGATGGACACACGGACCTCAGGGTGAACAAGCAGCTCCTGCCGAGGCACAGGGACACAGAGTTCAGAGCACATCCACACACAGGGCAGGGCTGTGGGGGAACTCTCCGAGATTATGTCCCTGCTTTGACAGTGCTGCTTTCACTGACAGGCAGGCACCAGCCCCTGCTGCAGACTTTTAGGAGATAACCGTAGTTTGAGATGATTTTGAACATTTCATGCCTGCAGCAATTGTGTGAGTTGCAGTGAAGCAGTTCATCTTCATATGAACTTTGAGAAACAATTCAGCTTTGCAACCCTGTGATCACCTCAGTCCAGTGAACTGACGTGTAGGATCAGCTTGAGCTCCTCGGCTCGCAGTGCCCCATCCTAGGAGAGGGATTGGCCTCTTTCCTGCCCTCCACTTCAGAGTGGGTGCTTTGACATTACGATCTCCTTACAAAGCCACAACCTGTGCAAGTTACTCTGAACTAGTTTGCAGGAAACTGTGAAATAGTTAGAACCAGAAACTCCCATCTTTTCTCCTTGAACTATTTTACACAGGGAGTTCCTGTATCACAGAGCAGAAGAGATGGACACAGGAAACCGGCAGGGCACGATGGTGAGAATTTGCCCTTAAAGCCCTTCTCCTCTCAGCTCGGTTCACTGAAAACTCGAGCCCTTGTGAATATCAAATTTAATCTGCCTGAAGTCACCAAGGGCCCGGTGCTGGATGGAGCTGCTTACCAGGTATTTAATTTCCTTTTGCTCCTCAGAGAGAAGTACCCAGGGACACAACGCAGCACAAGTGGTCCCTGGCAAGGGCTGTGTGATGTGTAACTGCCAACTTCCCACTCAAAGCTCTTGCTCACCCTCCCAGGGTGGCAGCTCCACGCACCCAGACTTCAAAAGAGGTGCCAAACCACCAGGATACATTTATACCCTGATTTGGAGCAAATCACCTTTCCAGAGGTGCCTCCTGCTCGCTGTGGCACTGGTGTGTAGTGGGATCACCAAGCACAGCCTATTAATTATGAACAGAGCACAAGGGCAGCTGGAGCTCAGGATCCAGAGCAGCTCACATGGGCAGGGGCAGAGCAGTTTTGTTCCAGTGTGAACAGACAAGTCAGTGACACAGCTCAATTCTTAACACTTTTATTCTTACAGTTCTAGGTTTGAACTGTACATGCAGAGTTGCATAAGTCACAATAGAGATTTACAGTGGATTCTATTCTATGGTAGAGTGCAATCCAGAATCCTTGAACAGTATAAAAAACAACTTTAAACATCAAGACCTTGTTAGGAGCAGAAGGATTAAAGCTTCCCAAAGAGATTCAGCTCTCCTAGATACCTAGTTACTAGGTACTGTATGTTAGACACTTAAGAGTTGAAGAGCTGTGGAACACTAAACAAACTTGAACACCCTGATGTCTTCCCATCTCCGTTACTTCTTTCCGCATTTCTGGCAATTAAGAATAAGTCAAAAACCCTGCCACCTGCAACCAGCTAATACAGACAAAAATAACTACTCCTTACTTGCCTGTTTAGGGTTGTACAGTGTTAAAGAAAATATTCCCTCAATGGCATTTGTATCTCACATCAGCTGAAAAAGCAATGTAACAAAAATAAAGGTATAACATCTTTGAAAATAAATATAAAGAGGGAATGCAGACAAAGTGTCAAAGATTTTTTTTTTTGGCAGGTAACATTCATAATATACAAAATATAACTTATTCATATTAGCCAAGGAAACATTCATGAGTTCCTGTAAACTGGTTTAATCCACCTCCTCCATGCGTGATGTGTCATCATCTCCTTCAAGAGGTGGCATCTCCTCGGTGACTGCTGGACTGGCTTCTTCTGCAGCAGTGTCATCTTCATCAATGCCTGCACAGGAAACACACACCCCATTAATGCTGACAGCACAACTCAAACCCTTCATCTCCACAGCACTTCAACCACCTGAGGGATCCGTTTTCCACACTACCAAGCAGGACCAAGGTCATCTCAAGACAATTCACCCCCAGTTTCACTGGGGCCAGGACAGATTTGGAACTTACCCAGCCCAAGTTTGATCATTCTGTAAATGCGGTTAGCGTGTGTCTGAGGGTCTTCTAAGCTGAAGCCAGAGGACAGGAGAGCTGTCTCATACAGCAAGATGACAAGATCCTTCACAGACTTGTCATTCTTGTCAGCCTCTGCTTTCTGCCTCAGTGTTTCGATGATGGAATGATCAGGGTTAATCTCGAGGTGTTTCTTTGCTGCCATGTATCCCATTGTGGAGTTGTCCCTTAGCGCCTGGGCTTTCATGATCCTCTCCATGTTGGCAGTCCAGCCATACGTACTTGTTACAATGCAGCACGGGGAGGTAACTAAACGATTGGACACAACAACCTGCACAGGGGATGCAAAGCACAAGTTTGCAATTTAAGCATTTCAGCAACTCCAACTGATTTACCCTAAATCCATTTTTGATTGCAGAACTTAGTTACACATAAACTAAGCACTATTTTTACCTTTTCTACTTTCTTTTCAAGGATATCTTTCATTATCTTGCAAAGATTTTCAAACTTTGCTTTCTTCTCCTCCTGCTTCTTTTTCTCTTCCTCATCTTCTGGAAGCTCCAAACCCTCTTTTGTTACAGAAACCAGGGTCTTGCCTTCAAATTCCTTCAGCTGCTGCACACAGTACTCATCAATGGGCTCGATCATGTAGATCACTTCCAGCCCATGTTTGCGAAGACGCTCCACGAAAGCCGAGTTGGCCACCTGATCCTTTGTTTCACCTGCAACAAACAGCAGAGCCTCAGGTGAGCCTCAGCACTCACAGCAGCTCCTCCATTTTCTGCAGAGCCTACAGTGGTGCTTCATGTCCCAACCACAGGAGGAAAGGGACACCAGCAGCCTGAAGCTGTTTAAAGTAACACTCTGGCATCTAATACTCTTAAACTGATTTGGAAGCAAATTCCTATTTCCTGGAATCCCAGGTAAAAAATATTTCCCACTCCTGCCAAGCAAAGAACTGGGAAGCCTCTAAGAGCATTTATCAATCCCCTGGAAGGTACCCCCACACATGGAGCAGGCACTGAAGACCGTCCGAGTTCCCAGCTCACCAGTGATGTAGTAGACGTGTTTCTGGTTCTCCTTCATGCGAGTGCAGTAATCCTTCAGCGACACCATCTCATCGCCCGACGCAGACGTGTAGTACCTCAGCAACTCCGAGAGCTTCTTGCGGTTCTGAGAGTCCTCGTGGATGCCAAGCTGCAAAAGGCAGAAGGAAAATCACTGATTCCCTCAGGTAAATTACAGAACTGTGCTGGTTTAGCAGCTCAGGCACAACAATCTGTAACTGCAAATACCAGCACTGCTCAGCAGAAATACTACAAACCTTGATGTTCTTGGAGAACTGCTCGTAGAACTTCTTGTAGTTCTCCTTGTCTTCAGCCAGCTCAGTGAAAAGTTCCAAGCACTTCTTCACCAAGTTCTTCCGGATGACTTTCAGGATCTTGCTCTGCTGCAGCATCTCACGAGAAATGTTCAGAGGCAAATCCTCAGAGTCTACCACACCTCTCATGAAATCTGGAAAATGACAGAATTACCTTTGTTAGTCTCAAACAATAAATATTACCAGTCACTCTACCTACATGTGACTCTGCTCATTCAAAATTACCAATCTGTTTCTATAAAACTCTGGGAAACATGAACTAAGCAGTACTTGTAACTGCTGAGGTGTCTCATCAGGTGTTTAGAGCTGAAATCTTTCTCTTTCCAAATTTCTTTAAATACAAAAGGAAACTACATAACTTTTCAGGGAACATTTTCCTCACAATTCTACTCACTCAGGTATTCGGGGATCAGCTCCTCACAGTTGTCCATGATGAAAACTCTGCGCACGTACAGTTTGATGTTGTTCTTCTTCTTCCTGTTTTCAAACAGATCGAAGGGTGCACGCCTTGGGACAAACAGGAGAGCCCTGAATTCCAGCTGCCCTTCCACAGAGAAGTGCTGTGGGAAAGCAAGAGGTTTGTTTTAGACCATTTGCAAGGTTCCACTGTGATAAGCACTTAACAGCTCCCCAAAGGCAGAACACAAACAGTGACCACTGGAGGTCAGATTAACACAGCAGCTGAGGCACTGCTCAGGAACAAGCACTTTTCTCAGACAGACACTGAAACACTGAACCAATGTTTCAGTGAGGAATTACAAACCTCATCTGTTTTTCTATTTAGATGTACCCTAGTTTTAAATTTAATTAGACATGGTAACTAAACTATCAACTGGGAGGTACCAGCACTTACTGACTGCAGACTGAAATCAGATTATGAACATCACAGCACAGTGGATCACAGTTCAGCAGCACATTCAGGAAGCTTCCAGCTTCAGTGCTGCATGTTATAATAGTTTATGTATCTATACAGCAACTATAACTGTGTCCTGAAAAAAAAGCCAAAACCAACTTACTTTGACAGCCAGGTGGTCTTCCCAGTCATTAGTCAGACTCTTGTAGAATTCTCCATACTCCTCATTGGTTATGTCATCTGGGTTCCTGGTCCAAATGGGCTTGGTCTTGTTGAGCTCCTCCTGATCAATGTACTTCTCCTTAATCTTCTTTTTCTTCTTCTTATCTCCATCCTTCTTCTCTTCTTCTTCATCAGAACCAACATCTTCAATCTCTGGTTTATCTTCTGTCTTTTCCTCCTTCTCTTCTTTTTCCTCTTCCTTTTCCTCAGCCTCATCATCACTCACCTCCTTATCACGCTCCTTCTCCACCTACAAAACAGACATCAGTACCTGAATTGCAAAAGCTGCAAATTTATTAGCAGTTCTAACACACCCCTTCCAGTCTCAAAGCCAGGAAACTTCATCAACATCGTGTCAAGCTCTGCCTCCTACACTCCAAGGACTCTCATTCTGGAGGCTGACACAAGTCACATTGTTTGCATATGTTATGAGTTAAGTTCTTACTATTCAGTTTCATTACAGTGAATGACTTTTAACAATACACCTGCATTAATTGTTTGGAAACAGGTACTCTTGGTTTGGAAATAATCCATTTTTTAGCCTGGTCCTGTGAAATACACTTTTGAGAACAGAATTACATTTCCCAAGAGCTTCCTCCATGTAACACTTGAAAGAATTGAAACTAACCAAGTAAAAACTGACTGCTCCTTCTTACAAGAACTCTCCCATGTGGAAGTGGTGATACTTATTAAGTATTGCAAGCAAGGTACATACAAAGAGTGTAATCGGGTATCCAATGAACTGGGAGTGCTTCTTCACGATCTCCTTGATTCGCCGCTCTTCCAGGTACTCAGTTTGATCTTCCTTAAGGTGCAGGATGACTTTTGTTCCACGGCCCAGAGGTTCACCTAGAATGGAGTTTACATGTTTTACTTTGCTGCAGCAGAGCAGACCTTTCACTCTTTAAAAACATGCTGGTCCCTCAGCAGTTTTTTTCACCACTATAAAAATGAAGCTTCTGTGTATAGCAATAGCCTAGGTGACACTTCCAAGGCAGAGTACACACTACTGCCAAACACCACTGAGCAGAAACACTGAACACTCACCATTGTCCAGTCTGACAGTGAAGGAGCCTCCAGCTGAGGATTCCCAGGCATACTGCTCATCATCGTTGTGCTTGGTGATCACTGTCACTTTTTCAGCAACCAGGTAGGCAGAGTAGAAGCCAACACCAAACTGCCCAATCATGGAGATATCAGCCCCTGCCTGCAGGGCTTCCATGAAAGCCTTGGTGCCAGACTTGGCAATAGTACCAAGGTTGTTGACCAGGTCAGCTTTGGTCATCCCAATGCCAGTATCCACAATGGTCAGAGTGCGATCGTGCTTGTTTGGAATCAGGTTAATTTTCAGCTCTTTTCCAGAATCCAGCTTGCTTGGGTCAGTCAAGCTTTCATATCTAATCTTATCCAGAGCCTGTAAAAGAAGACACAGGCTTTAACATTCCCTGACCATTCCTATAAAATTACAGTGACTGTCAGAATTAACCAGGCTAGTGTTGGCACTTACATCTGAGGAATTGGAGATCAGCTCACGGAGGAAGATTTCCTTATTGGAGTAGAAAGTGTTGATGATCAGAGACATCAACTGAGCAATCTCTGCCTGAAAGGCAAAGGTCTCCACCTCCTCCTCCATTGGTTGGTCCTGAGTTTGCACAGCTTCCGGCATCTGTAAAAGGAGAGGGAGGAGTTGAAATTCCATCCAGAACAGCTTAGTTAACACATCCCCTTTGCAGGCAATGACAATGGCGTTCTGAGATCAAGTATGTTAACCACGTGCTTTCGGCGCCAGAGGAACACACACACATAAAGAAGCCCTTCCCAGATCTTATTTCCAGCCAGTAACCATTCAGCAATTCTAAGGAATGCCGAAAATCGATGCCTAGACTTAAACCATGTCGGGTAAGACATGACTTCCCTCTCTCCTCCCTTAACTTACGAATTGATATCAGACCTTTATTTTCCCTCTTCACGGAAGTGCCTAAAGTCGTTATTTAACTTATTTCTCTTATTCGCATCCACCTATTACCTTGCACACACAGCTACCACCTCCAGCAGCGAACACCGTGCACAACTCTCACTCGTGTAGCAACGCCGCTAAGCCAGACCCGTTTTTCTGGACAAATATTTACGTTGATAAATACTCGCCCTTCACCAAGTACCTGCTGCCCGTTTGCCCCCCCTGCGGGAGCCAAACCTCAGGGGCGGCGGATTTCGCCCCGGAGAGGTCTGTCCGAGCACAAGCCCGCTCCAATGGCTCCAGGCCGAGCG
>VZRX01001541.1:5012-32340 GCA_013398075.1 Notiomystis cincta
TTTTTTTAATTATTGTTTTGAAGGGAGGCGAAGAAAAGGTGGTGAAGTCGGTGGCGGAGGGTGGTGTCGCCCGACTTGCCTGAAGCCAGGGATGAAGAGCGGCCACGGAATCCTGGAGTATCCTGAGTGGAGGCTCAACGAGCCCAGCTCCTGGAGAGCACTAAAAATCACCCCAAGTGCCCGAGAGCGTTTTAAACATTCCGAGCTCGGTGCCGCGACCACTTCCCAGCGGTCCCCGGCTGCAAGAGGTTCCTGCCAAAGGTATGATCCCACTGGGATTCCAGAGAGGATGGAGAACTCCCAGATGGCCGGAAGGGCTTCCTGGGCATCCCGTGTCCCTTCCAAGGGCTTCGTGGGTGACACACAAACAGGGGCACCACCTGCGGCTGCTGGGGGCAGAGGGAAGGCGAGAGACTCCCTTCTCCATCCCACCTGACCCGGATCCTCCCCAGCACCTGCCCCGTTCCTGGAAAGACCTTGGAAAGCCGCAGGGGCCAGGACAGATATGGCTCAATGAAATCCCCCGGTCGCAGGCAGCTCCAGCAGAGCTGCCCGCAGATAAAGTGATTGATCCCCACACCAATCAATAAAGATCTTGTTCCAGGCAATTAATAACTTTGCCAAGCTTGTTTTGTTTGGATAAAGTGCCCAGATTGCCGAGCAAGGGAGTGAAACGAGGGGAGAAAACAATCCTGTAATTTTATGTCACCCACATGAAAATAGCAATGGAACGATGGTGATTTACAGACATGTTTATTTGCATTAAAAAAAAATTCTTCATTTGCATAAATCTGCAAGGTCTTCCCTTTAACAGCAGGAAATTCAGGGTGGATGTCCATGTCTCACTCCATCCCTAGGGAATGCTGCACAGAGGGATTTGATCTCTGTGAGTTTGGTTATAAACTGGCTCCAGCTCCTGTCTCCCCATATCCAGGAAGGAGGGAAAGCGCAGGAAAAGGCAAAGGAATAAGGGACCAAGGAAACAAGAGCTGCATTTGGGGCCCCACAGGTGGTCCTTGGAACAGCTGTTGGGCTGTGCTGTAAAACTTGGGCTGTGCTCTAAACCAGTTCCTATTTTATGAATAAAAACTCCCTATTTTATTGATAAACCCACTTTTATTCATTATTTTTAAATGGAGGGCTTTTTGGCACCTGATGTGTGCATCCTCCAGAACCGCTGGAACAAAACCAGCAGGCCCAGGAATGGAAAGTGAAGCGGATTTCACTGAACTTTGGAAATGTAGTCCTTTCTGCTCCTCAAACATCCCATGTGAAATCTCCCAGAGGGGTTGGTGTGAAGGTGGGAGGTCTGGACCCCAGCCTGGGGAGGTTGGGGTGGTTCCCACCTCACGACAGGGTAGTCATTCCCAAGTATTTGCAGTCGCCCAACTCCTCTTGAGCAGAGACCTCTGGCACATCTTTGTGTCCCAGGATTGGGAGTGGCCTGGGAGCTCTGGGCTTGGAATGCCCAGGTGGGGCGAAGCACTCCCAAAATTCCCTGTCTGAAGGAATGAATTTCCACTTGTCATCCACATTCCCAAAAGTGAAGGAATCCAGAGTGCCCAAGCACAGAGCTCAGGAAAGGCAGCACTGGGACATGACAGGGCTTGGGAAGAGCAGGAACTGGGAAGTCTGGGATGAGTTCCTTATCTCAGCCTGGTTTGTGGAAGGAATTAAAAAGATGCCCAGTCCACCACAGCAGGGAATGTAAGGGAGGAGATGGGAGCGGGATGAGGGGCTGGGGGAACACACCCACACCTCAGCTTTATGACTCTGGTGTGTTTGAGGAGCCCAAGCCCTGTCCCTACCTGGGGCCGGGCATACACCTGGGAGTGACAGATGGCCACGGGCTGTCCCCAGGCTGAGCACACAGCGCAATCTGCTGCAGCTCGTGTCAGCTCCTGCTCCTCACACCTGGAACAGGGCAGGGAAGGAGGAAACCTGCTCAGAGGGAGATGGGAATTGCCCCATCTGGCCAGATTTCAGATGGAAGCAGGCACTCACTCTTTAGTTTGTAAAATACATACTTTCATTTCATTTTATTTCACACTATTCTGCTTTCTTCTGGGTGTTGCCCTGGAATGGGGCAGGAGTAGGTGTTGGTGGGAGCTGGTGGGGACACAGCAGCCCCAGGTTGTGACACCAGCTCAGACAGCCCACGGGAGGCTGCATGGAGCGGTGGGGGACAAAGGGATCCTGTGACAGCCGCAGTCTGGGGGATTCTACAGGAATGCTGTGGCCGTCTCACCTGCCTGGCGGAGCAGGGGACATTTCCCAGCACTTCCAAGCAGAGGTCCATGTTCCTAGGGAAGCAGAGGCATGGGGAAGGTGTCCTGGTGACATCACTGACATTCCCCTCTTCCCTATCTCCACAGTCAACCTTGGTCCTTCCATGCACGCCTAACTTTTTGTATGGAATTTGCCACTGCAGCGTTGGGCTTGGAATCTCTCTGGAAGTTGCTTCGGATGGATTTAGCTCCCAGCACCATGCCATGGAAAGTGCTCCAATTCCCCTGTGCCCACCCATGCTTAGGGATGATGATTTCTGCCTGGGATGCTTGGCCCAACTCCACAAATCCGGCAGGTGAAACAGATTCCCTGGTGGGAAAAACCAAGCGAGTCGGGTGGAAAAAAAAGGCAAACCAAGTGACAGCGATGCCGTAAACCCTGGGAGCGACGCGGAGCCACTGGCAAGGCACAGATAAGGAGAGCTCGCCCCGTATCACGGGCACCCCATCAATCATGCGTCCATCTCCTGGCGCCTGGACCCTGGGAGCGGTGGGAACGCGTGGTGGGATCACTGTCAGCTGGGATCAGCCAGGCTCCCGGTGGGAACGCTGCTGACGCTGCAGTGGTGGCATCAACGCCGTCCGGTGGCTTCCTGGGAAGGGGCAGGGCAGGGTTGGAGCCAATGCTGTCCCCAGTGGAGACAGGGCCACAGGAGACATTAAGGATGGGTATTAGGGAAAGGTGTTTCATCCAGAGGGTGGTCAGGCACTGGAACAGGCTCCCTGGGGAATGGTCATGGCTCCAACCCAACTCAGGGACGCTCAGGGTGGGATTGTTGGGGTGTCCGTGCAGGGTCAGGAGCTGGAGTGGGTGATGCTGGTGGGTCCTTCCAGCTCAGGATATTCCGTGATTCTCTGGGAGACCACAAGTGCTGCTTGGCTCATTTTCCATCTGCACTTGCCCATCACTAATGGCTTCCAGACGGGAAACCTTGGCAGGAGCGTTGGCTGCCGACCCATCCACAAATTCCCAGTGCGCCGCAGTGGATCCCAGTGGGAGGAGGTCAGCGGTTCCAAGGACACTCCTGGGAAACCCTGCCACATCCCAAGTGACAGCATGGCAGAGACACTACAGGGGCTCTTTGAAGCTGGACTGGGAGGGGGCTCATTCCCAGGTTCCTCCACCTCTGTGGGAGGTGGAATGGGGCAGCTCTTGTGGGGTGGGAGGATGGATAAAATCTCTCCCTGGGGTCTAAGAGCCCAACCTCGAGGGAAATTCCTACCACAGCCATTCATCTAGGAAAAGGAGAACATGAGGAGGAGGAAAACAGCCATGTCTGCTGCTGAGGAATGGAAACAGGATTTGTGGGGGTCATCTGGGGAAGGTCAGAGAGCTCTGAGCAGGACTTGGCCCACTCAGGATGAGCTGGGAACAAAGTGCCCCTCATCACTGATCCCGGGGCAGGACCCTCCCTGCCTGCAGGTGCCAGAGGCGGGTGCCCACCCCTCCCTTGCCCCCTGCCCACTCGGTGCCCCCCTGAGGGGCTCATAAGCCCTGCCAGGGCCCGGCTCAGGTTTGGTGCCTCCCATGGCAGCGCTGGCGAGCAGAAGGTGAGGGAGAGGTGTTGGAGCTGTTACACATTAACCAGGACAGCGGCTGCTCTTTCCTCCTGTCCTGGAACTATCTGTGGCCTCGGGCTGACCTGGCTAATGTGTAACCCCAGGCCTCGCTGCTCCTTCCCACCAGGATGTCCCAGTAGCTAGGCTGGCTCAGGGAGGTGGGGCATGCAGGGAAGAGTATTTGATGTTCTCGGGTTTTATGGATAAATGTTTTTCTAGCACCCCTAAACGCTTCCTTGTGGGCACAGAGCAGCCTGAGGGACAAAAGCACCAAGGCAAGCTTGCACAGGGGCTGTTTTCCTGCTAAAACCTGCTCGTTTTTCTGGGAAGAGCGGGAACTGGACTGCTGGAGGCTGTGCTGCTCCCTTGGGATGCTCAGCTTGAGGTGTTGGGTGGTTGTTACTCATCCTCGCATGGCTACTGCTGGGCACAGCCCTGCCACGGGAAGAAATAAAAAAGATCTGGATTGGCTCTTCTCCTTGGAGAAACTTGGACTTTTGGGGCTGTGGAGGTGCATTTAGGGATTTGCACCTTTTTTTTACCCACTCAGACTTGAATTTCTGGGATTCAAGCCCAGGGAGAAGCAGGAGGAGCCAGAGGGGTGAAGGGATGAGTGGGGAGGCGATCCTGCTGCTGTAGCAAGAAAAATGTGCCCACTTTGGCTGTTTTTTTTTCTCCTCTTTTTTTCCTTTAATAAATTAAGTATTTATGTTGGATAATGCCCACCAAGGATTTGTTTTCCACCCTTGACCCCTCTAGGCAAACTCTTTTGCCCAGGAGATAGTGCTGCACACTCCGTTTGTTGCAATAGTAGGTCACGTTCATACTAATCAGGATGCCGAATGCTGCCTCTAATCCAAAGTTTTCCATCAAAGGGAAAGACCTGAGTCAAGTAATGAATATCAGGAGGGTTCTGCTCTTCAAAGGCGGACAAAAGTTGATTCTTTTTGAGATAAAAGCTCGCTGCTTAAAAAAAAAGAAAACAATTGTAAGTAAAGCTAAAAGATTTCCTTTATCACTAAATTTTATTCACAGCAATAGCAGGGTCTGATTTCCTCCCCCCCGGCCAGCTAGGGGCTTGCAAAACCCCGGGTTGAGTGAGATACTGAGTAGAAATTGGCTGGATTGGGCATTTCGCAGGAATTCGAGGGGCTTGGAAATGCTCCCTGCTAGGAGCATGGAGAGGCTGGTTCTCGGGGAGCGGCACTGACAGACCTGGCTCCATCCCCAGGGATTTGCTGTAATTTTTGGGGGGAACTGGGAACGACATTAGCCTTCAATTGCTGTGCAGGCAAAAGCAAAGCAGCAGGGAAGCCTTAAAAATGAGGAAAATCCATGGAAGAGAGGGAGAAATAGAGCCACCAGAACATACAAGAGAGGCCCCATCCCTGGGAGCATCTCAGGTTGGGTCTGATGGGACTTGGAGCAAACTGGAACAGTGGAAGGTGTCCCATTGCAGGGGGTGGCACTGGATGAAGTTTAAAGGCCTTCCCAATCCAAACGTTTCTGGGATGATTGCCTGGATTCTGCTCCAGCCCAAGCTTTCCCAGGGAGCAGCGATGCAGGTGAGCTGCTGTAGCTCCTGGCTAGGGATTAGCTGGGTGCTGAATGCCTGACCTGTGCTGCTCCGAGGATAATTACTGGGCTGTGTGGGAGGCAGGAGATTCCCGGGCTTTTCCTCACCGTCCTGAATCCATTCAGGATTTTTTCCCTCTCAGGTAACACTCAACTGTGGTGGAAGGAAACCGAAGGAGCTTGGAGTCCCTTTTGTGCTTTGCCTCTGTAATCTCGGGGTTGATTTAAATGTTCTCCTCACGGTTATTTCCCGAGCCTCTCTTCCTTTTCATGTGCAACATCTCATGTTGAATAACTCCTCAGGCTCTGTAATTTCGGGATCAACAACAACGCTGACAATGGAGAACAAATTACACAGGGAGAGGAGCCCGCAGCCTCAGCTTTATTCTGTTGCGTCTGTGCATCCCTAATCCAAATTAACACAGAGATCGACTTTCTCTTGGGCTGCTCGGGCCCAGCTTTGCACAAAAGGCAGAGGTTCAGCCACGTTAAACAACTCAGAGCACCCTGGGGCTCAGGAGCCATGGAAAACATGTGGCTCCGGGGGGGCGGGGAGAAGCAGAGGCTCTCTGGGAAAGGGGGAGATTGGGCAAATAGGAAAAGGGGTTGGGGTTTCAAAAACCAGGCTCTTTGGCTCCTGTTTCTTCAGCTCCTAGCAGGATGGAGGTGTGCTGGATGCTTCCACTGGGAGTGAAGGGGAGCCTGTGGATGTGGAATCTTGGTTTTCCTCAGGGATAGAGCTGATCCGAGATCAGGGGTGCTCAGACGGTGTTTTACCCCCAGCAGGACACCCTGTGGGGCGCGGGTGCTCATTTTCCACCCTCCTGCCTGTCACTGAACCAGCAAACAGGACGAGGATCATTATTTGTANAGAGGGTGGTCAGGCACTGGAACAGGCTCCCTGGGGAATGGTCATGGCTCCAACCCAACTCAGGGACGCTCAGGGTGGGATTGTTGGGGTGTCCGTGCAGGGTCAGGAGCTGGAGTGGGTGATGCTGGTGGGTCCTTCCAGCTCAGGATATTCCGTGATTCTCTGGGAGACCACAAGTGCTGCTTGGCTCATTTTCCATCTGCACTTGCCCATCACTAATGGCTTCCAGACGGGAAACCTTGGCAGGAGCGTTGGCTGCCGACCCATCCACAAATTCCCAGTGCGCCGCAGTGGATCCCAGTGGGAGGAGGTCAGCGGTTCCAAGGACACTCCTGGGAAACCCTGCCACATCCCAAGTGACAGCATGGCAGAGACACTACAGGGGCTCTTTGAAGCTGGACTGGGAGGGGGCTCATTCCCAGGTTCCTCCACCTCTGTGGGAGGTGGAATGGGGCAGCTCTTGTGGGGTGGGAGGATGGATAAAATCTCTCCCTGGGGTCTAAGAGCCCAACCTCGAGGGAAATTCCTACCACAGCCATTCATCTAGGAAAAGGAGAACATGAGGAGGAGGAAAACAGCCATGTCTGCTGCTGAGGAATGGAAACAGGATTTGTGGGGGTCATCTGGGGAAGGTCAGAGAGCTCTGAGCAGGACTTGGCCCACTCAGGATGAGCTGGGAACAAAGTGCCCCTCATCACTGATCCCGGGGCAGGACCCTCCCTGCCTGCAGGTGCCAGAGGCGGGTGCCCACCCCTCCCTTGCCCCCTGCCCACTCGGTGCCCCCCTGAGGGGCTCATAAGCCCTGCCAGGGCCCGGCTCAGGTTTGGTGCCTCCCATGGCAGCGCTGGCGAGCAGAAGGTGAGGGAGAGGTGTTGGAGCTGTTACACATTAACCAGGACAGCGGCTGCTCTTTCCTCCTGTCCTGGAACTATCTGTGGCCTCGGGCTGACCTGGCTAATGTGTAACCCCAGGCCTCGCTGCTCCTTCCCACCAGGATGTCCCAGTAGCTAGGCTGGCTCAGGGAGGTGGGGCATGCAGGGAAGAGTATTTGATGTTCTCGGGTTTTATGGATAAATGTTTTTCTAGCACCCCTAAACGCTTCCTTGTGGGCACAGAGCAGCCTGAGGGACAAAAGCACCAAGGCAAGCTTGCACAGGGGCTGTTTTCCTGCTAAAACCTGCTCGTTTTTCTGGGAAGAGCGGGAACTGGACTGCTGGAGGCTGTGCTGCTCCCTTGGGATGCTCAGCTTGAGGTGTTGGGTGGTTGTTACTCATCCTCGCATGGCTACTGCTGGGCACAGCCCTGCCACGGGAAGAAATAAAAAAGATCTGGATTGGCTCTTCTCCTTGGAGAAACTTGGACTTTTGGGGCTGTGGAGGTGCATTTAGGGATTTGCACCTTTTTTTTACCCACTCAGACTTGAATTTCTGGGATTCAAGCCCAGGGAGAAGCAGGAGGAGCCAGAGGGGTGAAGGGATGAGTGGGGAGGCGATCCTGCTGCTGTAGCAAGAAAAATGTGCCCACTTTGGCTGTTTTTTTTTCTCCTCTTTTTTTCCTTTAATAAATTAAGTATTTATGTTGGATAATGCCCACCAAGGATTTGTTTTCCACCCTTGACCCCTCTAGGCAAACTCTTTTGCCCAGGAGATAGTGCTGCACACTCCGTTTGTTGCAATAGTAGGTCACGTTCATACTAATCAGGATGCCGAATGCTGCCTCTAATCCAAAGTTTTCCATCAAAGGGAAAGACCTGAGTCAAGTAATGAATATCAGGAGGGTTCTGCTCTTCAAAGGCGGACAAAAGTTGATTCTTTTTGAGATAAAAGCTCGCTGCTTAAAAAAAAAGAAAACAATTGTAAGTAAAGCTAAAAGATTTCCTTTATCACTAAATTTTATTCACAGCAATAGCAGGGTCTGATTTCCTCCCCCCCGGCCAGCTAGGGGCTTGCAAAACCCCGGGTTGAGTGAGATACTGAGTAGAAATTGGCTGGATTGGGCATTTCGCAGGAATTCGAGGGGCTTGGAAATGCTCCCTGCTAGGAGCATGGAGAGGCTGGTTCTCGGGGAGCGGCACTGACAGACCTGGCTCCATCCCCAGGGATTTGCTGTAATTTTTGGGGGGAACTGGGAACGACATTAGCCTTCAATTGCTGTGCAGGCAAAAGCAAAGCAGCAGGGAAGCCTTAAAAATGAGGAAAATCCATGGAAGAGAGGGAGAAATAGAGCCACCAGAACATACAAGAGAGGCCCCATCCCTGGGAGCATCTCAGGTTGGGTCTGATGGGACTTGGAGCAAACTGGAACAGTGGAAGGTGTCCCATTGCAGGGGGTGGCACTGGATGAAGTTTAAAGGCCTTCCCAATCCAAACGTTTCTGGGATGATTGCCTGGATTCTGCTCCAGCCCAAGCTTTCCCAGGGAGCAGCGATGCAGGTGAGCTGCTGTAGCTCCTGGCTAGGGATTAGCTGGGTGCTGAATGCCTGACCTGTGCTGCTCCGAGGATAATTACTGGGCTGTGTGGGAGGCAGGAGATTCCCGGGCTTTTCCTCACCGTCCTGAATCCATTCAGGATTTTTTCCCTCTCAGGTAACACTCAACTGTGGTGGAAGGAAACCGAAGGAGCTTGGAGTCCCTTTTGTGCTTTGCCTCTGTAATCTCGGGGTTGATTTAAATGTTCTCCTCACGGTTATTTCCCGAGCCTCTCTTCCTTTTCATGTGCAACATCTCATGTTGAATAACTCCTCAGGCTCTGTAATTTCGGGATCAACAACAACGCTGACAATGGAGAACAAATTACACAGGGAGAGGAGCCCGCAGCCTCAGCTTTATTCTGTTGCGTCTGTGCATCCCTAATCCAAATTAACACAGAGATCGACTTTCTCTTGGGCTGCTCGGGCCCAGCTTTGCACAAAAGGCAGAGGTTCAGCCACGTTAAACAACTCAGAGCACCCTGGGGCTCAGGAGCCATGGAAAACATGTGGCTCCGGGGGGGCGGGGAGAAGCAGAGGCTCTCTGGGAAAGGGGGAGATTGGGCAAATAGGAAAAGGGGTTGGGGTTTCAAAAACCAGGCTCTTTGGCTCCTGTTTCTTCAGCTCCTAGCAGGATGGAGGTGTGCTGGATGCTTCCACTGGGAGTGAAGGGGAGCCTGTGGATGTGGAATCTTGGTTTTCCTCAGGGATAGAGCTGATCCGAGATCAGGGGTGCTCAGACGGTGTTTTACCCCCAGCAGGACACCCTGTGGGGCGCGGGTGCTCATTTTCCACCCTCCTGCCTGTCACTGAACCAGCAAACAGGACGAGGATCATTATTTGTAAAAAATGACCCCAAAAATCCCCCAGAAACCCCAGCAGTGGTATCACCTTGCTCACCCTCAGCGGTCATGGTCCAAGCTTACCTTGGGTCACTGTGCTTGCGATTCCAGGGCTCAGAGCTGCTCCTGAGGCACAGCCACCCCGATTTGGCCCTGAAGCCCCCATATTTTGGGGGCCACAGCCCTGGCCGCCACTCACCACCCCTCGCCACCCTCTGTGCCCCCAAGGAGAAGTCACTCAGGGTGGGGGCTCTTCATTATTCATGGAGGCAGGAGCCTGTCTGCAGCCAGGGGAGCCCAAGGAGGAGATGACAGCTCAATGAGAGAGGTTCAATGACTTGTTCTTCATGTGCTGGCCACCTGGAATATTTGCCTTGAACTTCCCGCACTCGCTCCAAAAGCCCTGCATTGTTTTCCTGAAGGACACCTGAGATAATTTTATTCACCACGGAATGGATTCTGAGGTCGTCTGTAAAAGAATAAATGAAGAGACTTAACGCAGCAGAGGATGTGAGACGTGTAAGCACCGCTGTGTCTCACTGAATATGCAGCGAGTCCTCCTTAACTTCAGGGAATTGAAGAGCTTGAAATAAATTCACCAACTCTTGCAAGCGAAAAAAACCCCAACAAACAAACAAACAAATAAAACCCAAAGAAAAACAGAAAAAAAAGTGAAGCAAGTGCATTACCGGAGTGGCAGGTGTCAAGTGACTTGACGTTTTAACATTTTCGTTATGCTCGGTGAGAGTAAACAGCAAGGCAAGCCAAGGTTTTTCCCTCTCTACAAATTGTGTTTGGGTTCCTGAATGCCTCATGGTGAAGCTGGACCCAGCTCCCGAGAATGGGCATGGGAAGCGGGGTTTGTTCCCGGGGCGATAGACGTGCAGATGGATTTGTCACAGATCAATTTTCCCATCCCCTCCTCAGCCCCTGCCAAAAGAAGGGCTCAGCCCAGTGCCCAAAGCTTTGGGAAGTGCCTGGAGAGGCTTCCCAGCTTTTCGGGCCTGTGTAGCATCCAGAGACTGAAATCCTGCTAAATTTGGCCCCTGCGGCACAAGGGAGGGAAGTGCTGCTGGGATTGAGGGAGCTGCTGGGTGCTGGGGCTCCCACTGGGGACCAGTCTAAGGTGTTGCTTGGATTCCTCTGGAGCCTGGGAAGTTTTGGGTGGTTGGAGAGGCTTGGGAAAAGGAGTTTTTTTTCCTGGAGGCTGATGCAGAGTGACGCTGCTCCCAAATAATCCAGTGTGGAGTGTACTGGGGATGGAATGGTGACTGGAGGTGCAGCCTGTGGGTGGGTGCTGGCATACTGTGGCCAGAGGCTGCTGTGTGTCACTCACTGGTGGCACTGGACTTTTCACCGGTGAAGGATGGCTGGAAAACTCGGGATGAGCTCCAGCTCGGGCAGGATGAATGAGCCGGGGCTGGAGGCACCCACGGCACAAAGCGGCGGCTCCTTTGTGCCTGCCTGGCTCGGGAGCTCTCGGCATCCGCCACGGGCTGAAGTGGCTCTTGGGCTGTTTAAAGGTTGAGTGCTGCTGCTCCAAGTGACGGGAGGCAGATTCGGTTAAATAAACACAGAGACTTAGAGAGAAATTGAAGGTGACATGGAGAGCTGGAGCAGAATTTAATGCTGGCAGCCGCGTTCCAGTGCGGCTCTCCAGCCGCATCCCTCTGCAATGGGCTGGGACACATTCCCTGGAATGCTAGGGAGGAGGAGTGGGGCTCGGAGGGATGCCACAGATCGGGAACCCACTGCAGGGAGCCCATGGTGGTGCTGCTGTTAATTCCTGTGCATTTCACGTCGGCCCTGTGGTCTGGGAGGACGCTGTGCTGTCCCTAAGCCTTGCCACAAGAAAGGCAGAGTCTTTCGAAAGACATTTTGTCCCTCAATCGCTCCGGGCTCTGGTTTAGTGTCTGTCCGAGTGGCATTCCAGTGGGTTCCATCCTCACCCCCCATAAACAGGTGTTTGTCCTGGGGTTGTGCTCCTGGGGCCATGAGGGTTTGATTTGGAGAAGGCTTTTCTTGGGGGTGCCCTGGGCTGCAGTTTGCTCTGGGTGTGGAGCAGATCTGCCTCCTGTTCCCTGCCCTGTGAGCATATGGAAAATCTCCAGGCTGAGGGTTATGGGAAGTGTTTGTGCTGGAGGCAGGGAGAGGAGAATCCCAAAGGACGGACCAGAAGTTTCCCCTCCCTCTGCCTCGTTTCACTGCCTCCGCCTCATTGTATTTTCCTGTGGGGAGAACTTTCCAACCCAAACATTTGATATTTGTTGAAGCACAAGTGTTTCTCTGCTCTCCTGGTGCAGCCCTGTCCATGCAGTGGTTGGCTGCTGGTGGAATTCCACAGTGGAATTCTCCAGATTATGGACATAATGCAGGGAATAGCTGAGGGAGCCTGGCCTTGTTCCTTGAGTACCATTAATTCCCCAGCTGAGGAAGTGTGGGCAGAGATCTCGGCACTTCAGGTACCTTTGGCAGGAAACTCGAGTTTTGGTCGATACCAGATTCCCAAAACAACTGCAGTGCGAGGAAAGGAAAGTTTTCATGGAATTTTGAGCATTTCCTTCCATCCACAGAACACTTCTACCTGGTGAGTGCTGCTCCCTAGAGTAAAGCTCAAGCCTCTGCTGCTCTTTGCCTTGTGCCAGTGTCTGCACTGATGGATTTTGTGTTTTCCAAGCCTCGGGAATTCTGGTGTGCAGGGAAGGAGTGACTGGCAGGATTCCCTGTCTTGGGAGGGGTGGAGCTGGGGAAGTTCTCAGTGTCTTGGTAACAGTGCTACTAAAATCCCGTTGAAGGAAAAAGTTGGCTGGGGCTTGGAGCAACCTGGGATAGAGGAATAGTCCCTGTCTGTGGCAGGGGGTTGGAATGAGATGAGCTTTAAGCTCCTTTCCAACCCAAACCTTTCTGGGAATCTTTGACAAAGAGAGGTTTTGGTACAAGGAGAGAAGACCAGGGCTGGAAAGGCTTTGGGCTTTGGGAATGTGGCAGCCGAGGATGGGTGGGACAAGGAGTGCCAAGGACAGGAATGACTGGAAGAAAATGTGCAGAAGGCGATACTGGCACAGCTGATCTGTCACTGCTTTGGGATCCGTCGGCTCCATCTGCGTCTCTGGTGTGTCACGGAGGGGACAGCGTGCCTCTAAGTGGCTCAGCCCTGCCGCCACTGTACCCGGGTGACAGCGGTGGCACCCCGAGGATCCCAGTGCAGGCAGGCAGGGCCGCAGGGCCCAGCGGAAAGGGACCCGGGACTCCCTTGTCCCCTCGGCTTGGCCGGGGGGCTCCGGATGAGGGCTCTGGCTGCGGGTCGGGGCCGCGGATGTCGCGATCTGCGCTGACACCGTGTGGCCGCTCCCTGCATCTCGCCCCGGCCCTCGGCAAAGGGGATTTCAATCCGAACGCGCCCAAAATGTCCCCAAAGTCGCCTCCCAGCGCAGGGCAGCGTCACCCAGTGAAGGCAGAAGATGTCCCTCCTCCCACTCCCCCGCCAGCCTCATGGATGGATTCCTGCCTCTGTCAAAACGGGCTGGATTTGGGAGCTTTTAGTGGTTCCAAGGGAGCTGGATTCAGGAATTTTTTTGCTCCGTTTTGAACTAAGCTAGGTTCAAAACTAAACGGGGTCGATTTAGATAAGAGATCAGACGAGATCTTTACTGTGGGATTAGTGAGACCCTGGCACAGGGTGCCCAGAGAATCCTTGTGCCTGCCCCTGGACCCCTGGAAGCTTCCAAGGCCAGGTTGCAGCCACCTGGGATAGCGGAAGGAGTCCCTGCCCACGGCAGGGGGGTGGAGTGAGATGAGCTTTAAGGTCCCTTCCATGCCAAACCATTCCGTGATTTCCCAGAGAGGCCTGCCTGGCCCACGTCTCACTGCTCCAGGATATTTTTAATTCCCCCTGTTCCCACCAGGCAGCTGATTTGGGAGGACAAGGACCTTTTATCTCCCCCTTCGGCAGGCATGAGGCTCTGGAGAGGAACCATGCCCAATGTGTTCAGCCACTCTCGGGGAAAGCTCTTTCTCCTCTGCCTTTTCCAGATGAAAGGATTTGGCAGGGGAAAGCCCAGCTCTGCCTGTTTGGGAGCAAATCTGCCGATTTGGGATGCAGGTGGATGGGCCCGGGGGCCAGAGACAGGCAGAGGTGGAAAATGAGGTTATTCCTGATTTCTGCAGCACAAACCCGTGGATAAAGGCAGGGAGATCTTCACCCAGCACAGAATTTTAGGCAAAATTTTAGGCTAAATCTTCCCTTGCCATGCCAGGAGCCCTGAGGGCGCCTACTGTGGCTGGAGGATGCCTGGGCCCTGTGGGCCCAGGGACATGCGCGGCACGGAGCCGCAGGAAGACTTCGAGCTCAGGAAGGAGCCCCAACAATGGACAATGGAGCCATTTAAGGGAAAACAAACAACTTTCTGCCCTGTGAGTTTGTCCCATCCGAGTCACGGGGCGAGCGTGGGGCATGAATGGGGGTTGTACTCAAGGGAGCCAGGCTTTGCCCTACCGCTGTCGCTTCAGATGCTTGCGCATTTATTTTTTGTCACAGGATCGGGGCCAGAGAAAGAGCAGGGACGAAAAGCAGCACATTCGCTGTCCAAAAAAAAAATAAAAAAAAAAAAACAAACAAAAAAACCCCAACCAAACAAAAAAAACCCCAAACAACAAGGGAGAGAAAGGGCGCAGATGGGAAAATATGAATATTCTGGTACTTCTCTCAGCGAGGCTGCTTTGGAGCTAGAGAACTGGGGAAGCTCCTCTTCCAGGGAATTTGGGGCTCAGAGGGGATGTAGTAGGGTTAGGAAGCTGAAATCTGTGCCCAGTGCTGTGCCCTGGGGATTGGGGGTGTCGTACCCAGGGCACCCCTGGATCGGGAGCCTTTGGCTGCTGGAGTAAATCCTATGGAGAAAGGCTGGAAGGGCAGAAAGTTTGGGATGAAAGAGTTGCGGGATCTCCTGTTCCCACTCTGTGTTCTGCCTTCAGCCCAGCTGGGATTCGGTAGCAGCTCTGGGGGGGAGCCATAATGAGGTGACAGAAAGATGGATCCTGCTGGAAACAGGGAAAATGAGGAAAAGATTCCTTCCTCACAAATTCCAAGCCTGGCCACCAGATGCAGCAGGGCCATGCTCTCCCTGGAAGCACAGCAGGGTGCTCGGATGAGAAGTGCTGGGGTTCCTGGGCTCTGCCGTGCTGCATTCCCCAGGAATGAGCTGCAAGAATTGGAGAGCCCACAGAAAAGTTAAACGGCTTGGGTTTTTTTTTCCCCTGCAGTTTGGGAAGCTAAAAATAGAAATAATGCCAGAGGAATAAATAAAAACACCCAATCGGCCAAACCAAAACTAAGTAAGGGCAGTACTGGAAAGGGAGAGGGGGGAAATGTGCTGGAGTGGGATGTGATGCTGGCTCTGCTTCCTTCGGGATTTGGCTTTTTGAGGATTCCAGCCCAGTCTGGGATGTTGTAGGCCTTGGTTTGTTCCCACAAATAATTGCATTTATCCAAAGGAATCAGCAACAGGGGAAAGTCTTGGATGTTCACGAGCCCCAAAATCCACTTTCCCCCTTGCCTCGTCTTTTGGGATGTGGAGACGACACTGCCATGGGATTGTCCTAGATGCTGCTGGGACAATCCAGGGATGCTCTGCGATGTTGCTGGCCCTGGAGCTGCTTCTACTGCAGCTGCTCCGTGTGAGCGAGCGCAGGTGCGAGGTTAATGAGCGCAATTAACAGTGAACGCTCTAATTGCAGACGTTTAGAGGGAGACTTTGCCGTCATGGGTTGTGCCTGGCGCTCGGGTGTCCCTTCATTAGAGGGAATCAAGCTGTAATTAGGGACCGCCTCATCCCTGTGCTGCCAGGAGACCTCAGGGATGCAGCATTCCAGACTGAGGGGTTCCTTGGCAGATTCTGCCATTCCCTCTCCACTCGAGTGAGGCGGAGTTTGGGGTGATCGATACAATCTTGAGTTAAATCGGCGGATTTTACAGGGAAATCTGCTCTAAGCAAGGTTTCTGGGCACCCACAGCAAACAAAGCCTTGACAGCACTTTGGAGCAGCAATTCCAGCAGGGATTTTGGGGGTGGAGCTCTCTTCCAAGAGGAATTGGTGCCCACCTTGTCCAAGTGCAGCCGTCCTGGGTGACACCAAGATGTGCCCCAGAGTTCCATCCCCGCTCCGAGTGACACCGTTCGTCTGAGTTTATCTCCCCCATGGGCTTGAAGCTTTTCCCAATCTGTATCAAAGCCCATCCCCTGCTTCCCACATGAATAATGAATGCTGGTGCAGCTTCCCAAAAAACATCGCCCTTCCCCAAAGTGCCATGGCTTCTTTGAGTGCAGACATCTGCATTTCGGACCACGGAGAACGTGGAAAATCCATCTTTTCCCTTCTTCCTGGTGGCATCACGGGCTTGGCGCACCCAAGGGAAGGGTGGCTTCAATCTCATCTTTTGGCTTCCTTTGTTTGTGAGGCTGGAGAATGTAGGCTCCTGGCTCTTGCACTTCGCTGGGACACATCCTAGTGTTGGTCTGGGAGCTTTCTCCATGCCCAGCTGATGCCCAGGGTGCTGCCGGAAAGGCCTTGGGAACTGCAAAGCTCTTTAATCCCTAATGGAATTCAGGCATTTGAGGGTGGTTGGAGCTGGGTGGTTCCTGGGCTGGGAAGAGCTTGGTAGATGCCCAAGCCACACTTCCCTCCTTCCTTGTGGATCCATCCTTTGCCCTTGGGAGCAGCTGATCCCTCCCTCCCTCTCTCCCGCCAGCCAGGGCACATCCATCCATGCCCCGATTTGCCTTCCAGAAGAGATTTTCCAAGGAAAAGCGACAGCATTCCCTTTCCAATCCAGCCTTCGGGGCCTACAGACTGCGTGCGTGGGTAGGAGGGATTCTCCCGTTTTTCCTCTTTTCACCTTTGCTCATCTTTTTTATCAGAAATCATTCGGAAACTTTTTTTTTTTTAAATTTATGGGCTTTTATTGCGGCGCTCGCCTCGTGCTGAGGAGCCCGTTCTGAAGTGTTCTTGAGGCTCTCATTGTCCCTTATCATGGGATTGTATCTCGCTGCAATTCATCCGCAGTCATCCTTCAGAGGCGAGAATCTTTCATGTGAGGCCCCTTTCATCAGGTGGTGACAACTCTTGAATACATCATTATTCGATGGTGGGGTTGGGAATTATAATCATTAGGCAATTTTTCCACTCTTAATCTGATTTTATAAACTGTTTCTTTCCATTATATTCGGGCGGCAAACAGTAAATGCATCTGTCTGCCGAGATCCTCATGATAGCAGTAATAGAAAAACCCAGTCAGGACATCTCAGCAAGACAGCAGCCCGACTGCTCCTCCTGCATTCACACATCCAAAGGTAATTTAGGCTGGAATTCACCCAGCTCAAATTCCTGGTGCACAACCCATCGCCTCGCAGGTGAATTTTGGGGTGGTGGAATGCCATTTAGACAGCCAAATAAGGGGAAAAAAAAAGAGTGGGAAGGAGGAGACGTGCTTCCACATCCTGCTGTGACACTCTGTCACCTGCTGGCTTCGCAGAAGGGACATCGGGATGGGGCCTCCCAGGGGTGATACTTTCAACCTTTTTTTTTTAAAAAAAACAGCCCGGACTTGCTCAGCTTTGGGCGGGGTAGGGAGGCTCCCTCCTTGCCTTTCCTGCCCATCCCAGGGCCTGGGAGAGCTCCAAGAGGTCCCAACTTCCCTCTCCGTGCCCTCCTTTTCCACTGTGGTTGTGTCCGCATGCATCCCACTCCACCTTCTAGAGGTGAGAGGAGTGATGGGGATCTTGGGAAAGCAGCCTTTGGATTCTCAGGCTGCTTTTTAATCCCATATTTATTCCTGGAAGCAGGATTGGGATTAAAGGAGGAGTGTGCTGTGTCCATCCCCTCCTCCTTTGCCAAGAGGGGAAGCAGCCCCCATGGAAGGGAGGGAGAGAATGCTGGAAATCCGAGTGCAATCCCGGTTTTCCTCTCTCCTTCCCAAAAAAGCTGAGCGGGGGCTGCCTGGACGCTCCAGCCCAGCAGAGGGAGGAGGGAAGGAGGGAAGAGGGAAGGAGGGAGGTTTGATGTCTCACTTAGCTCGGCCGTCGCCAGCCCGCAGTGACAGGAACCAATAAAACCTTGTTGATCCAAAGCTTAGTCTACAGAGACGCTAATCCCAGGGCAGATAGCAAACAGATAACAGAGACACTCCAATTTTCTCCAGTTTATTCGGGAAGAAGGAGGCTGATAAAGCAGCAGAGGGTAAATACCCGTTATTGCTTCAAACACGGGAATAAATCCAGCTCCTTTGGAAGGGCTGGTGTGGGATATCCCTGCGCAGGGTCGAGCTGGGAACTCGAGGGTCTCACGGCTCCATCAGGCTCTTTCCCGGCGCCAGGAATGCCACGGGAAGATGGAGATTGCCATCTCCCGGCGCGTGGAGATGCTGCAGAGCTGCTGGAAGCGGCCTGGCCGGTTCCACATCCCATGGGAGCACCCACATTCCACCCTCCGTGCTCTGAGAAGCTCCAGTCCCTTCTCCCGTTTGTTTTTGATTTTTCCTCCCCCACACCAGCTGCGATCCTGGAGGATGCTGTGCAGGGAGAGGGAGGAGACGGCACCGTGTGGGGACACGGATTCCATGAAACAGAGCTCTAGGAAGGCCCTGGAGTGGGAGCGTCCCTCAGGGGTGCAAGGCTGCTCCTCACCCCACGGATTTATATCAACTCGGGCAGGGCAAATATTTGACGAGTGGCACTTCGTCTTGGCAGGGACACGGGGACACGGCCGAGGACGTCCCCGGGGTTGAAACCTGTCACTTCCCACGGCTCTCAATGCCCGGCTGGGATCTGGGCAGGGAGGCCAGGCCGGCCGAGGCCGCGCTGCTCGGGGTCCCTGCGGGTCCCTGCTCCCGGGGTTTGGTGGCACCAGCTGGAAAAGGGGCACCCAAACGTGTTCTGAGGGCTAGAGTAGGGCATGGCTGGAGCAGAGAATGGCTGGAGAGGGACCCTCGGGGACACCTCTGCTGGCTGTCCCCTCTAGAGCCTTTCCTGCTGGGATAAGAGGATCCCAGGTCCCCGGCAGCTCTGGGAAGCGGCACTAGAGGGAGCCTCCAGGCTGGCAGCACATTCCTGCCTCTTTTCTCCTTTCCGCCCTCCTCTTTCCCCGCTCCAGGAGTCTTCCCACTCAAGGATTCTGACACTTGACCTGTTCCAGAACTGTGCGTGGAGACATCCTGCCTCCCACTGGAGCCATCCCAAAGCTTCTTCCCAAAACACCCCTGAGCTTCTTTTCCTCTCCAAAACTACTTTTAAAGGAAAATTTACTCTCCTCCCTTGTTTTAAAAATGTAAATCTTTGCTGAAAATGCACACCTGGGGTGGCGGGTGGGGGTGTAGCACTGACAGTCCATAAATGTTTCTCATTCTTCCAAAGAAACCCTGGTGAACTTTATCTCCGTTCCCAAATTTCATATCCTTACATTTCCAGAAATGACGGCTGATAGGATAAAGGTGCCCTCCTTTGCCTCTGCTGGTCCATTTTTCCTTAAATCCAGTAACACAAAAATTCCCCCCATCTTTAATGTAAAAATCTGTAATTTTACACCTGTAAATATGGATATTTAAATGTAAATTTTTTTGTTTTCTGGGAGACATTTTCAGTGAGGCTTTTAAAGAATAAACAACATTTCCTGCTCATGCTCGAGGCCAGGTGAGATGGGCCTTGGAGCAGCCTGGGATTGTGGAAGGTGTCCCTGCCCATAGAATGGGACAAGCTTTAAAATCTCTTCCAACTCAAACTATTCTGGGATTCTCTGTGGATTATTCTCCTCCGTGTTCCACTGAATCCAAGAAGCATTTTAGGAATTTAAATGTGTTTTATGCCAGTAACACCTCTATGGAGCAGCTCCACCTCTCCTACAGCTTCTGAGGACCTCAAGTGTCCCATGCCCAGGAATTTTCACAGGTACACAGCAAGATGCCGTTCCACAAAGGGAATCCAGGAGGAAATTTTCCATGGAAAGGGCTGGGCTCCCACCCAGACACCCCTCACAGCACTGCTTCTGGCACAACCGGTTCCCCTCAGCACGGAGATTTGGATCAAGTTTGAAGTTCAGGCGCTATTGACAGAGATTCTGTCAACAAAAAGGTGTTGAAGGATGGGATATTTGAGGAAGAAGTCACCAAGAGGTGAAAGATATCCCCTTCAGGGGGCCTTTTCCGGCTCGGCAGGCCCCTGCTCCCTGGGTTTTTCCAGAAGAAGCCAGAGGCAGAGATATGGTGGCTCAATCTCCTCCCAGGCCAGCGCGGCTTTGCCAACATCCACCCAGCATGGAGCAGAAACAGAGCCCTCAGAGAGTGGGTCCATGCTAGAAAACAGTCTCGGAGGCTCCACCAGATGGTGTTTGGGATTGAAATATTCAAAATTAGGGATAGGGAATTGCAGTTCAGTTTGGGCATACAACAGGGGCTGGTGGAAAAAGAGTCGTCCCCTTGATGTTCTGTCCAGCTCTTTTTCCTTCCCAGATTATCCTGGCATATTTGCTCACCCTTCCTGGGCTCACCATCCCTCTTTTGCTGCCTCTGGAAGGGCTGTGGGGAGCACGCATAGGCAGGATCCTGGCTGAACTCTCTCCAGAGAAAATCCCTCTGGAAAGAGGGATAAGCAGCTCTGGAGCCTTTTTCCATGTGCTGGTGGCTCCCTAAAGGAGCCCCTTCCTCGCGATAGGGACACAGCTTGGGGTCTCCCCAAGTTCTGTGTGCCACTGGGAGGAAATGAAGATTTTTGGGGTTGAGATCGGCCAGTGGATGGTAAGGAGGGTGGGAGGGGCACAATGGAGGTCAAAACGATGGATGGATGGATGGATGGATGGATGGATGGATGGATGGATGGATGGATGGATGGATGGATGGATGGATGGATGGATGGATGGATGGATGGATGGAAGGATGGACGGAGGGACGGACGGACGGACGGATGGATGGATGGATGGATGGATGGATGGATGGATGGATGGATGGATGGATGGATGGCCCCTGCCACTCTCACTCCCTTGGAAAGCTGCAGGAGCCACTCAAGCTCCTAAGGGAGATGGGAAGGAATCCCAGAGGATTTGCATCCTTGGGATTTTTGAGGAAAATCACCCCTGCGAGGGTTCATTGGAGGCTTTGTTAATCCCGGGGTGAGGAATTTTCTGCAGGAGAGTGGATCTCATGCAGATCAGTGGCTCCGGGCCTTCTCTCCGCGTCTGCTGCTCAGGGGCTGGGCAGAAGGAAGTGAGCTGGAGGTTTTCTCTGCAATCCTGGAACAGAGACAAACCTGGGCCATTGTGCCTCCTGCTGAGATAAGGATCAGGCAGCCCGGCTGTTCTCACCTGAAGCCCGCACCCGGATAAGGTAACCTGGCACCAACGTCTGGGCTTTCAGGCATCCTGCAAGGCCTCCTTTAACTTCCTTTTTTCCCTGTTTTGCCCAAGTTTTCTGCAAAGATTTTGGGGGAGGAGGGAGAGAGATGAGGAAGAATGGGGAGGATGGAGCAGCATCCCCTCATCCCACAGCTTTTTCCTGGGCAGGCAGAGCCCCATCACCACTCCCGTTTCCCAATCTGTCATATCTCACTTATCCCAGTCCACCCTTCTTTATCCCGGCAGCAGCCAGGCCTGACCCCTGTCTTGTCTAAAGAGAGCAAAAGTCCCATTAAACTCTGCAAATCTCCAGGCACTGAGAAGAGCTCTGGGGCTGCTGCACGATGTTCGTGAGTTTTCCCAGGGATTCAGTGGCTGCAATCTCACCGTGCCACACGTAGCCGGCCCCTAATTGCATTGTTTCCGCTGATCCATGAGGAAATTATTTATGGGCACAAGGAGCCTGCTTGGCTTCCAGAAACTTTCAACTTTATAGGAGTTTTCCATTGGCTTCTTTGCAGGTTTGGGTTATTTTTATCCCCCAATTAACAGGAGTTGTTTTCCCTCCCTCACAGGGGGGGTTGAGTCTCTCCCTCTCTCCTGATGGGATGGGATGGGATGAGATGGGATGGGATGGGATGAGATGGGATGGGATGGGATGAGATGGGATGGGATGGGATGAGATGGGATGGGATGGGATGAGATGGGATGGGATGGGATGAGATGGGATGGGATGGGATGAGATGGGATGGGATGGGATGAGATGGGATGGGATGGGATGAGATGGGATGGGATGGGATGAGATGGGATGGGATGGGATGAGATGGGATGGGATGGGATGAGATGGGATGGGATGGGATGAGATGGGATGGGATGGGATGAGATGGGATGGGATGGGATGAGATGGGATGGGATGGGATGAGATGGGATGGGATGGGATGAGATGGGATGGGATGGGATGAGATGGGATGGGATGGGATGAGATGGGATGGGATGGGATGAGATGGGATGGGATGGGATGAGATGGGATGGGATGGGATGAGATGGGATGGGATGGGATGAGATGGGATGGGATGGGATGAGATGGGATGGGATGGGATGAGATGGGATGGGATGGGATGAGATGGGATGGGATGGGATGAGATGGGATGGGATGGCTGGAGAGGGGCCACCTTTGGCCCCGGCTCATTTCTCCCCACTCTCTGCAGGACCAGATCCTGTTTGTCCATTGCTCTCCTGGCCCTGGCACCTCTGATGGATTCCCAGCCCCCCTCACCGAGCGGGATTTCCACAAGCACATCCACCCACAAGGCAAATCCGCCAGGAGCAAACAGTCACCCCAGAATGGTGCTGGAAAGGCCCATGCCACCCCTAAACATCCATTAGCTGGGAATATGAACTGCAGGAGGAGCTCCATTTCCTCTGGCTCCTTTTTAATGGGTACCTGATACCCAGAGTGCTTCCACATTGGGAAATTTGCTCCAAGACGTGGAATTGCCCAGGATAAACCCCACCACCAGCAGCTTTTCCATCAGGGGCTGGGGTCTGCTCCCCTTTAGGATCCTCCTGGCCCCCAAACCCTTTTCCAGGCCACGGGAATGGCTGGGTACCCTCAGGAGGAGGGAACGCAGCCTCATCCCAGTCCCATGGAAGTTGTTTTCCATGCTCCCACATTGGTGGGTTTAGGCACACGCGTGCTTTTTTTAGGGAAGGAAGCAGCCTGTGTGGCAGGAATAAACCATCTGAGGTTGCTTTAAACGCCCCTTGGAGCGGGGCCAGGAGCCCAGGCAAGTAAACACTGGGAGCTTGTTTTAATTTAGTGGTGTTGAAGTGTTCAGCTGCAATTAAGCAGCTGAAAATTAAACAGAACCAGTCATTAGGGCTGGTGGGACAAACCCAGCAGACCAGAGGATATAAATTATTTCCAATAGGGAATGCCAGAGCTGGCACGGGGATGGTTCCCCTTTTTAGCTGTTATCTCTCAGTTTAAATCAGAGCCATTTCATTCCGAGGGAATGAATCCCTGCAGGTGTTGGATCTCGGAGCAGGAAAGGAGAGGGAAAAGAAATTCATGGCGGAGGGTTGCCTGTGCTCTCCCAGTCCCTCTATCCCAAAGAATTCCTTCCTGTCCCTATCTGAGCTGGGTTTTAAGCTCCCAGCGTTATTCCCTGGTGTTGATGCTCCCTTTCCCTGGATTCTGCTCCTCATGGAAGACTCTGGAACCATTGGGCTCCTGTGGAACCAGCATCGGGTCACTCCCAAGTGACCTGATCCAGGCTGTGTCCTGGGGGAATTCCTGCAGCCTCCTTTGGAGGAAGGGTTTGGGGCAGGAATAGGTGCCTTGATGGAGTGAAGACGGAGAGGGGCACGAGCGGGAATTTGGGCTGGAAATCCCCCACCTCCTGTGGGGAAGTCACTGCTGAGAGGGGAAGCATGGGGCAGGCTCTCCAAAAACTGCTAGCTGGGCATATCCATGGTGTCTGTCCAAATAATTCCAGGATATCAAAGCTCCCAGACAAGGCAGGGGGACAACCTGTATCCATAAAACTTCCAGCATCTTGCAGGGTTCTTTTACAAGGCTGGAGCCAGGTAAGCCCAGAAATGCTCTTTTAAATCCCTCATCTTTCAGCAGAAGCAAGACTTTAGCCTGGCTTTAAAAGTCGAGCCCGGGTTTTAAGTGCATTCTTGGGATCTGTTGACGTGAGTGGGAAGCTTCTCCCTCAGCTTCAGTGGGATTTTCCCAGCCTGAAGTGGAGCCCAGATCTCCCAAAATAAATACCCCTGGGTCTGGAGCTGCAGAACCACATGGAACCTTGGGAATGCTCGTTCCCAGAAAAGGATCCAGCTCATTCATCTGCCCGCATCATGTGTGTTAAATTTTCCCGACATCTCCCAGAATTCCAGGAAATAAATGGAAACCAGTGCCTGGAGAGCACTTGGCTCGCGGTGCCATGGGATGAGTGGCAGGAGCATTGTTTACGTGCAGCCTTTCCAAAGGGAGGCCCCATTTCCTTCTTGCCAGGACAAGATGTGAAATTTCATTTCCATTTTATCCCAGTTAGTGGCCTGGGATTCTGGCACGGAGCGCTTCCCATAACATGCAATAACTCCAGTATCCCAGGTGCTTTTCCTACAGGAGCAGCATTGGATTCGGGGGAGGAGGGATTTCGCTGTGTTCGCAGCCCATGCTTCCCATCCCAGATATTCCCATTCCAAGGCTCCATCCCACCCCTGCTCTTCCAGGAGAGCAGCACCATTCACCTGATCAAAAACCATTTGAGCTTTCCCCAAATGAAATGAAACTTTCCCAGCCACTTTCTCTTATCTGGGGGAAAAAAAAATAAACCCCAAACAAAAAGTCTGAAACCCCAAATCTTTTTCAGCTCAATTTTTTTTTTACTTAACCCCACACACCTGCAAACAAACAAACAAACAAACAAAACCCCAAACAAAACAAAACAAAACCTGAAAAGCCCCATTTTCATCCAAAGAAGTTTTTTTCACTCCTGGAGAAATTAGTGATAACGATTTATTAGGCTGTAAATAATTATTTTCTAGTTTATTTGGATGGTCTCCTGCAGATTAAGGGAGGAAGAGCAGTGAAGAAAAGTTCTTTTTTATCCCCTTCATCTTTAATTTTAAAGGCCTCATGCAAGGAGGATCTGCCAGGCAGGAATGGGAAGCAGAGGAGAGAGGGACTTTTGGGATGAAGGAGTTCGCTGGAGTGGACAAGGCAGCTCTTCATAGTTTTAAATCCCATTTTATGTCCCCCGTTCCCTCACACAGGGAGAAATAAACAGAGTTTTGCTGTGATTATTCGGGGCCTTTACGATGGTTTTAATGTTCTGTGCTGCTCACCTCACCCTGGCCCTGCATTTTCACACTGAGCCGAGTTTCTGCTGGGAAATGAGCCCTGAAAAGAGTTTATCTGCCTCAAAATGGCTCCAAACCTTCGGGAAATCCTCTGGATTTTCTGCACCACGGAGCTCTGGGGTGGCTGGAATGGCACCCCGGGCACAGCCCCTGGGTTGGTGCCCTCACCAGGGGCTCTGGAGTGTGGCACCAGCAGGAAGAGCTGCAGAAGGGACATTAGAAAATCCAGGACTATCAAATTCAGGGTTTAGAGATTCAACGCTATCAAATCCAACACTATTAAATTCATTTTCAGCCCTATAAAATGTTGAATGAAATCCCTCTCTATCATCAGTGCAACAGACCTTGAGGAAAGCTAACAGGGAACACAGGTCTTTCCTTCCCCCTTTGCTGGCCGAGCAGCAGGGCAGGTTCAGAGCCATCCCTCGGGAAAACAATGGACTATTTATCCTGCTTTTTGGGCCATCCTCATGCACACATCCCACCCTTTTTTCCTACGACACCCGCTCAGGATTAGAAGATCCTGCACCAAACAGTGCCGGATGGATCCATGTCCCAAAGCCTGATTTAATCGTTACCAAATCCTACTGAATCTGCTCCAAACTCTTTTCCTGGAGGAGCAGATTCCCTGCTCTCCCTGGCTCTCCGGACACCCCATGCCAAGGCCAGCAAGCCCCCCAGTGCTATTCCAGCCTCCTCGAGGTGTTTTTCCAGCAGCACAACTCAACATCCCATTCCTTGCCAAGCCCATGGCCTTGCCAAGTCCGCGGTGGCTGGGAGGAGGGATCCATCCCACTAGGAAAACAACGGGAATGACTTTAGCAGCCCCTCGGCCCCAGCACGTGCAGGGTTTGTTTGCAGAACTGTGCTGGGGCTCAGGAGCCGATCCCGCCTGGATTTCCACCCAGGCCAAGGCTTCCATGTGGGCTCAGCCTCAAGTGGAACCTTAATCCAAAGGAAAATATTGGGAGGGAGTTTTGTTTCTCTTTCAGAGCGCTGGAGGAGCTGGGGAATATTCCCCAGGGAGAGAGAGCCAGCTGGGCTCCGTGGCCTTGGGGGGCTTTCCTGGCCTCAGGGATTCCACAATTCCATGACTCCGGGGGATTTGAGGAAGAGGCAAGGGCTCCGCATGGGAAGGAGACGCTCATGTCACACGGCGCCTCCCGCTCCCACCAGAGGCACGAGCCCTGCGGTTTCCCGGCGCACCTGGATGAGTTTCCAGCAGAGGGGTTCTCTCGGGAATGCCGGGAGGGAGAGGAAGGAGCCACGTTCCGTGCGGGATCCCGGCTCTCCAAGCCCTTTCCAGAGGCGGAGGCTGCTCCTGCCAGCCGGACCCTCCTAGCACGCGGCTCCCAGATGTCCCGAGAAGGATTTGCAGGGAACGACCTTCAAATCCACCCACCCCCACCTCCTTCCAGCCCCAGACTCCGCCGTTAACCGAGATTCTTCCCAAAACACTCAGTATTTTTAAATATGAACCCCTGGGAGGGAAAGGTGATCCCTGGGAGCGGGCACATCTAGAGCCGCGGGATGAGGCTGGAGCGGCACATCCCCGCACTCCACTCAGGGCATAGAAAGATTCCAAACCTAATGAAACGATTCCCAGGCAAAAAAGGAGGAGAAAATCCCGATAAAGAGAAAAGCAGGATGGATCCACGCAACCTATCCAAGCCACGGTGCGGATTTTCAACGCTCCGTGTTGCCCTTGGATCAGCAACGTTTCCCACCAGGAATTTCTTATTTAAAGGATCCGGGATTCTGTTCTCCTTTTTCACGTCGAGGATCTCTGATCACAGAACGTAGAGCCTTTTTTTAGGAACAAAAAAAAAAAAAAAAAAAAAAAAAAAAAAAAAAAAAAAAAAAAAAAATCCAAACGGAAAAACTCCCGGTTTGGTGTGGTTTTAATCCGAGTGAGTGTGAGGAGCCTTTTGCAGGAGAGGATTTTACAAAGGAAAATTGCTTTTGACAAATATTATTTTTAATTATTGAACCTGTGGCCTTGACACAGAGAGAGACATCACCTCTGAGAGAGACGCTCAGAGGGAGCTTTGGAGAAGGATTTTATTTTGCTGAGCTCTCAAATGTTCTTCTTCAGCAACTAGGAAGATTTTTTGGGATCATCCAATCCCTGCTTTTAGGCAAAAGGCTGGAGAAAAAATATTATTGGAATTAATTGTGTGATGTCTCTGACACACAAAGCACAGACTCAGGCACACAGGTAAAAATTGCACTTACTGGGGGTTTTCAGAGTGTCTGATCCCACAGGATTTTCCAGTTTCGATTGATCTCGGTGGAAAAGGAGCTCCCTAAACTCTTGGAGGAGCCACAGCATTCCTGAATCAGTAATGAATTATAAGAATAATAATTCATTACGTAGCATAGGATGGCAGTATTAGATAACAACACAACTATATAATATATTACTGTTATTATATAATAATTTAACAGCATTAGCTATTAAAGTATAATATTAATTATAT
>VZRX01001544.1:0-10798 GCA_013398075.1 Notiomystis cincta
TCCAAGAAGGAACATTCCAATAATGAACATTCCATTAAGGGATATTCTAGTGGGAACATTCCAATAAGGAACATTCCAAGAAGGAACATTCCAAGAAGGAATATTCCAATGGAAACATTCCAAGAAGGAACATTCTAATAAGGAATAAGAAATATTCCAAGGAGGAACATTCCAATAACAAACATTCCCCTGACAAATACATTCCAAGAAGGAATATTCCAAGAAGGAATATTCCAAGGAGGAACATTCCAAGGAGGAACATTCCAAGGAGGAATATTCCAAGGAGGAACATTCCAAGAACATTCCAATAACAGCCAACCTCTGCCGCAGGACTGGGTGCGCCAGGCTCTGCGGCACCAGAACGGGTACAACTCCACCAGCAGCAGGTAAAACCCGGAGCATTCCCAACAATTCCCGACAATTCCCAAAGATTCCCAACGATTCCCAACGATCCTGGTGGGATTCGGGGCTGGGAAGGGCGGGCAGCAGGAAAATATCCAGGAAAACCCAATAAATTCCTGGTTTTTCCTCACGGTGCGGTAAAACATCGAGCTTTTCCTGAGCTCTGGTGGAAAATCCTCAGGAAAAAAGTCGGGATGAGTTAAAATATTGAGTTTTTCCCAAGCTTTTGTGGAAAATCTTCAGGGAAAATTTGGAATGGGTTAAAAATTTGAGGTTTTTCCATCTCTGGTTGAAAGTCCTGAGGAAGAATTTGGTGTGAGATAAAATACTGAGTTTTTTCCATCTCTGGTGGAAAATCCTCAGGAAAAAATGTTGGGATGAGTTAAAATATTGACTTTTTTCCAAGCTCTGGTTGAAAATCCTGAGGAAAAATTTGCAGTTTGGACTTTTTTCCATCTCTGGTTGAAAATCTTCAGGAAAAAATGTCAGTGGGAGTTAAAATATTGACTTTTTTCCATCTCTGGTGGAAAATCCTCAGGAAAAAATGTTGGGATGAGTTAAAATATTGACTTTTTTCCATCTCTGGTGGAAAATCCTTGGGAAAAGGAATTCCCCAGGAGTGGGGAAACCTCTTTTTTGGGAATGTCCCCTCAGTGCCACCTCTGTCCCCTCCTGCAGGAAGGACATCGCCAAGGTCACCATTTTCTACCAGCAGCTCAACTACCAGGCTGTCCACGAGTCTCCTCTGCTCTCCGTAGGTTCCACCTCGTTAATTTTTAATTTTCCAATTTGGGAATGAAATTCTGGATTATTTTAATTAGGAGCTGCTGCTCCTCCCCCCACCCCACCCAAAAAAAAAAAAGGGGGAATTTTGTTACAGGAATTTTTTTTAGTTAGAGAAAAGGATTTTAAAAATCCCATCCCCTGCAGGGATGAGTGGAGTTTTTATGGGTTTTAGGAAATTAGGATTAATTAGAAATTAGGATTAATTAAGAGAAGCGGTGGTGGGATTTTTTCACAGGTTAAGATTTTTTTTCTAGAAGGGGGGGAAGTAGAAAAAAAGGGGGAAAATTTAGAAAAAGGAGAAAAAAAAATAGAAAAAGGGGGAAAGAACCATAGAAAAAGGGGGAAAAACAGAAAAAGGGGAAAGAAAACATAAGAAAAGGGAAAAAAATACATAGAAAAAGGGGGAAATAAACAGAAAAAAAGGGGGGGAAAGCCAAACCAGAAAAAGAGGGAAAAAACATAGAAAAAGGAGGGAAAAATATAGAAAAATGGGGAAAAAAGAGGCAAAAACCCCAAAAGGGCATCACCACCCCAAACTCTGTCCCCTGCCTTCCTTGGGCTAGCTGGAGGGAGCCACCACCACGGGATGGATCATTGTCCTCCAGGAAAAGCCTTGGGAATGTCACTTGGACACAGCCCCGTGGAATTCCCAGAGTTCTGCCGTGCCTGGTGACCAAAACCTTGGAATTTTTCCCTGTTTTCCCAGGAAAACCTGCTGCTGTCCAGCATGGGCAGCCAGGTCATTTTCCTTCAGGCAAATCCTTGGGAATGTTGCCGTGGACACAACCTCACAGAATTCCCATTCCCAGAACTCTTCTGGGCCTGGTGACCAAAACCTTGGAATTTTTTCCCTGTTTTCCCAGGAAAACCTGCTGCTGTCCAGCATGGGCAGCCAGTGCCATGGGGTCATTCTCCTTTAGGAAAACCCTTGGGAATGTTGCTTTGGACACAACCCCACAGAATTCCCATTCCCAGAGCTCTGCCGTGCCCAGGGACCAAAACCTTGGAATTTTTTCCCTGTTTTCCCAGGAAAACCTGCTGCTGTCCAGCATGGGCAGCCAGTGGAGCCTCTGGTTCGGCTCCTCGGTGCTGTCGGTGGTGGAGATGCTGGAGCTGCTCGTCGACACCTTGGTCCTGTCCCTCCTCTTCTGCTTCCAAAGGCTCGGCGCCAGCAGGACCCCCAGGGTCTCTCCCACCATTCCCAGCGTCAGCCTGGCCCTGGAAAACTGCAGGGAAGAGCCTGGGAAAGGGCAGGAAGATTCCCAAACCTCTGGAATGAGGGAAGGCACCGGGCACTGGCAGCTCCGGCCCGGCCCCGGCGCGGTGGCGCCGCCCATGGGGGGCCCAGGTGGAGCTGGGGGCACCGGGAACCAGGATTTGGGACAGGAGGGAAGAGCTGAGGGGGGTTTGGGATCGTGGAGAGGTTTGGGATTCTCCTGATGCTGTGGGAAGGGTGTCAGGGACGTCCTGGATCCACCCCCGAGCGTGGCGGCGCTCGGAATTCCCTTAATTCTGTGGGAAGGGTGTCAGGGATGTCCTGGATCTGCCCCCGAGTGTGGGAGTGCTTGGAATTCCCTTAATTATGCTGGAAAAGTGCCAGGGATATTCTGGATCCACCCCTGAGTGTGGCAGCACTGCGAATTCCCTTAATTCTGTGGGAAGAGCACCAGGAATATCCTGGATCCACCCCCAGCGTGGCAGTGCTCCCTCAGCCCCCGCAGGTTCCCGCTGGACATCCCTGACCCCCACATCCGGAATTTTTGGGTTGCCAGGGAGCACCTGGGAATGGCGGGAGCTGCGTTGTGCCCGTGGGAGAGCCCTCGAATGCTCATCAAAGGCCGCGATTAATTAATGAGCTTTAATTAATTAATCCTGGCGATGAAACCTCTGCAGGGCCCCGGGCAGGCACATTCCATAAACCTGCGGAACCGAGCGTGGAGAGAATTCCAACGGCAGCCAAGGATCCTCTGGAATACGGGAATGGGGAATTCCAACAGCAGCCAAGGATCCTCTGGAATACGGGAATGAGGGAATTCCAAGGGCAGCCAAGGATCCTCTGGAATATGGGAATGGGGGAATTCCAATGGCAGCCAAGGATCCTATGGAATACGGGAATGGGGAATGGGATGGATTTTAACCTTTCCAACCCCAGACTGAGCTTGGAGACAATTCCAATGGCAGCCAAGGATCCCGTGGAATACGGGAATGGGGGAATTCCAACAGCAGCCAAGGATCCTGTGGAATATGGGAATGGAGGAATTCCAACAGCAGCCAAGGATCCCGTGGAATATGGGAATGGGAAAAGGAACGGGATGGGTTTTAACCCTTCCAACCCCAACCCATTCCCACCCCTCCGATCCCCATCCAGGTTTATCCCAAGGCTGGCTCTGATTCCGGCTGGAATTCCCGGAATCCTCCTGCCCCAACCTTTTCCTGCTGCAGTTCCAGGCCAGGATTGCTGAGATGATTTTGGGGTTCCCCAGGGCGGGTCTGGCTCTTCTAGAGCAGGAAAAAAATGGGATTTGGGACTTTTTTAGGTGCCAGGAAAAGCATCTGATTGCCGTGGAATGCCGCGGGTTTGGTGCAGCTCGTTTATAAGCAGAGATAATGATTATTATATAATTATTTGACCGTAATTTATCTGCAGATAAACCACAAAAACTTTGGGTTTGTTTGAGTTTTTTATTTTAATTTTTTTTTTGGTTTTTAAATAATAAAATGCTCTGAAAACAGATTTTGACTGGATTTGTTTTGCCTTCCGCTGACATTTGGGTTCATTTTCGCTCTGTTTTTATTTCCAAACATCTCAAATGCCCAAAAAACCCTGAATTTATAAACCCAAATTATGATTTTGGGATGCTGCTGGCACCACTGAGCCCCAGCTTGATTTTTGAGCCTTAATTTTTTTGTCTGTTTTAGGATTCCATTTGAAATCCATTTAAAATTCCGCTTTAGGCAGGAAAATACAGCGGGAAAAGAAATAGGAATAGTGGGAGTTGAGGGTGGGAGCAAGTCAGGAATCCCCCAATTCCCACGATCCTAAATTTCCATGATCTAAAAATGCCTTAAAAACGACTGCAGGGCTCCTGATTTCCCAAAATTCCCCCTATTGAACTCCGAGTGAATGAGTCCTCCTGAAATTAATAATTGGGATTTATTAAAAAATATGAGATTATCCCTATTGAACTCTTCCTCTAAATGAATGATCCCACCTGAATTAAATAATTGGGATTTATTAAAAAATATGAGATTATCCCTATTGAACTCTTCCTCTAAATGAATGATCCCACCTGAATTAAATAATTGGGATTTATTAAAAAAAATGAGATTATCCCTATTAAACTCTTCCTCTAAATGAACTACTCCACTTGAATTAAATAATTGGGATTGATTAAAACCCAGGGATTATCCCCCAAATCTCCCCTCCCCGCTTTTGGGACAGAAACCACCAGGACATTTTGGCTTTTTTTTTATTTCCTCCTTGTTTTATTTTTCTGCCACAGACACACGGGATGGGAGAATCCAGAGGGTAAGGATTTCACTGTGAGGGGAGGGAAAAAATTCGGATTTTTTCCACGTAGTGCAAGGACAGAGCTCAGGAAGGATTCGGGAAGGGCTGGGATGGGGCAGGGGGTGACCCAAGTCTGTCCCCTTTGTCCCAGCCTTCCTCCAGAGCAGCCTGGAGTCAAATCATCATCATCATCATCACCATCACCCGAGAGTCACAGAAACCCCAGAAATAAAACCAAAAAAATCAGATTTATGTGCCATTCTTACCCACAGCTCAGCCTGGAGGAGGAAAACGGGTTAAAAAATGCTGATTTTAGTTCAATCCAGGCAGCAAAGGCAAGAAACCCTCCAGGAATAAACAAGGCAGGAAGGAGGAGGGAAGGAATTTATCCAGATTTTTATTAAGGGTGCTTCAGGAGAGCAGAGGGGCGGGAAAATCAGAGAGTGCAGGGAAGGATTTGGAATTCTGGAATCCCGGAATTTCGGAGGGGATGTCCACTTCCAGAGGATTGGGGGGAAAAGGATTGAAAAACCCTGGGTGTGAAATGGAGCTGGAAGAGGGTGGGGCAGGGAGGGAGGAGCTGGGGTGACGGTGACAGTGAGGGGTGACAGGTGATGGGTGACGGTGACAGGTGACAGATGATGGTGATGGTGATGGTGACAATGACAGATGATGGTGATGGTGTTGGATGGTGGTGATGGTGACAGTGAGGGGTGACAGGTGACAGGTGATGGTGATGGTGACGGTGACAGGTGACAGATGATGGTGATGGTGTTGGATGGTGGTGATGGTGACAGTGGTGGTGAATTATGTACAGTGAGGGCAGAGCCCTCAGGGCTCCGGCCTGGCCAGAATGGACCTTGGACCTGGCCAAAAAGGGTCTTGGACCTGGCCAAAATGGACCCTGGACCTGGACAGAAATGGCCTCGGACGTGACCTGGCCGAAGGATCCTGACCTGGCCAGGAATGGCCTCAGATCTGGTAAAAAAGGGTCCTGGACCTGGCAAAAATGGACCTTGGACCTGGCCAAAAAGAGCCTTGGACCTGATCTGGCCAGGAACGGCCTCGGATCTGGTTGAAAACGGTCCTGGACCTGACCAAAGAATCCCAGACCTGGCCAGGGACAACCTTGGATCTGGTTAAAAAGTCTTGGCCCTGGGCAAAGGATCTCTGACCTGACCTGGCCAGAAAGGTTCTTGGATGTGGCCAAAAAGGATCCCTGACCTGGCCAAAGCCCCTGTGACCCGGCCAAAATGGGCCTCAGACCTGGCCAAAATGGCCTTGGACCTGGCCAAAATATCCCTGACCTGGCCAAAAAGGCTCCCTGGCCAACAAGCACCTCTGACCTGGCCAAAGGACCCCTGACCTGTCCCTGTCCCTGTCCCTGTCCCAAGGTGTGGCCACCCAGCTGTCCCCAGGCCACTCCGGCCATCCCGGCCCCTCCCTGTTCCTTGGGACCCACCTCGGCCACCCCCTTCCATCCCTCTCTCCCTCCCCATCCAGCTGCATTCCCACTGGGAATTCCTGGCATGGCCCGAATTCCCTGGGAGGGCACAAGCTCCATTCCCATGGAAGCAGCACTCTGGAATCTCCAAAAAAATTCCCGATTTTTCCCTTGGAATCCCTCTGTCTCCTCCCTGTGCCGCTCCCTCGGGGTTGTCACCGTCTCTGGTGTCACCTCCCAGTGTCACCTCCCAGCCTTTGGTCGGAAGCCAAAACCACTTCCCAGCCTGGAATTCGGGGCATTTCCCAAGGAGCTCCTGGGTTTTTCCAGGCACAAATCCCGGCCTTTTGTGCGGCTCCGAGAGGTTCCCAATGGTTCCATTCCAAAATCCTCCCTCCAGATCGTTAATTTCATGATCTTGGAAGTCGTTCCCAACCTCAAGAATTCCGTTTTATGCTCTGGGATTTTGCTTTTTTTGTTGTTTTTTTTAAAGGTATAAAATGTTCTGATCCCACATTTTCCCTTTAGAACACTCCAAGGAATTTCCTGTCTCAGAGGCAGTGGAATAACCTGAGGTTTCCCTGGATTTCACCGAGGGCGTGGTTTGGAATCCCAAAATCCTGGGCTCCAAATTCCCACCTGGAACCAGAGCCCAGAGATCCAAACCCAGCGTGGATCCAAGTCCAGGCACTTGGGTCAAATAAAAGTGAGGCCAGGGAGAGAAATATCCACCCCTGATCCCAAAAAATTCCAAGGATGGAGGATCCTGGTGGGATTTGGGGCAGTGCTCAGGCAAAGGCGAATTCCTCCTGTTAAATGTGGATAAAATCCAGAGAAAATGCTCAAACACCCTCGAGGGAGGGAAAAAAAAAGGATGAAAATCCAGAGATTTGGGCATCAAATATTCCAACTGGGATCAAACAACACAAATCCAGCTGCGTTTGAGGTGGGAAAAACAAGGAAATGTTCATTTTCTAATTTTTTTTTTTTTCATTTTCCCCAGAGACTGGAAATTTCCAAAAGAAATTTTCTGTGCGTCTTCCCCAAAATTCGGAGCACACAAATCCTCCCCCACCCCCTAGGAAAAATAAAAATCAAGGAAACACGGAAAATAGGGAGAAGTGTGTTTTTTTCCTGGAGAAATTTTAGTTTTGGGGGTTCCAGGGTGCTCTCGAGTGTTGGGTGATATCTGAAATTAATTATTTAATACCTCAGGAGTTGAGTGATGAAAACAGAGGGGAAAAGAGGGAAGAAAGGAAAATTAGGAAGGAGGTGGGGGGAAAGGCAGGTTTGGAAAAATATTCCCTAAAAATTCTACCCCAAAAAAAAGAATAATAATAATAATAATCCTGACATTAAATACAGACCAACTGTATTGAATAATCAAAAATTGCACTAGTCCTCTGGGCACATCAATGAGAATAAATTAAATACTTAACAATTTCACCGATTTTAAAAAAAAAGACAGCACAAAACCCATAACAAAAGAACATGAAAACCCCACCCCCTGCCCACCCCTCCCCAAAATACTGTCAGGTAGGAAAAGTGCACAAAGTCGTTTATACATCGACTCTAAAGAAAGTACCGATAAATGTTAAATAAATCAATTGTCTGGCGAGACGCTGCTTTTTTTCCTTTTTTTTTTTTTTCCTGCATCGATATTTACATTTTTTTTCCTTTTTTTTCCCTTTTTTTTTTGTTGTTGTTCCTCTCGTGTACTTCAGCAATGAGTCTGAGCTGAGAATTCCGGCTGGAATTCCCCGGAAAAGTGAAATAAAACGAGACAAAAGCGGAAGCCTGTGGTTCTCCTCGGCTGCCAGCTCAGGGTTTTTAACTCCTCCTACAAAAAAAAAACACCCAAAAAGCTGGAAAAACCAATCGGGATGTTCGGAAGTGCTGGATGGGTTATTAAAAACCTCCCAAAAATCCCAACAAACCGACAATGACCGTGCTGAAATCCGCGAACGGAGCGGGAGCGCGGCAAGAGGTGAAAATTCCAAGAGATTTGGAGCGCCCTGGAAAATTTTCCAGCGTGGGAAGGGCCCGGCTGGAGCGGGAGAAACGACGTGGATGGAAGAGGGAATTCCCTGTGGGAATGTGGAGCGCTCCGGGCGCTGGGCTGGGTGTTCCAGAAGGATCCGGGAGGGCTGTCCCGGGATTCGGGACAAGGGGGTTTGGGGATGGATTTGGGATCAGGATCAGCACCTCAAATTCCAGCCCTGCCAGGGCTGCGGGACTCGGATTTTGGGATGGATTTGGGAGCAGCACCATGGATTCCAACCCCATCCCAACCATTCCAGAGCTGCAGGACTTGAATTTTGGGATGGATTTGGGAGCAGGATCAGCACCTCGAATTCCAGCTGTGCCAGAGCTGCAGGACTTGGATTTTGGGATAGATTTAGGAGCAGGATCAGCACCTGAAATTCCAACCCCATTCCAGCCATGCCAGGGCTGTGGGACTTGGATTTTGGGATGGATTTGGGAGAAGCACCATGGATTCCAACCCCATTCCAGCTGTGCCAGAACTGCAGGCTCTGGAAGGGCAGGAGACGTTGAATCCAGGGAAAGTTCAGTGGGAAGGGAAGGAGATGTTGAATCCAGGGAAAGTTCAGTGGGAAGGGAAGGAGGTGTTGAATCCAGGGAAAGTTCAGTGGGAAGGAGGGCAGGGAGATTTTGAATCCAGGGAATGTTCAGTGGGAAGGAGGGATGGAGGTGTTGAATCCAGGGAATGCTCAGTGGGAAGGAGGTGTTGAATCCAGGGAATGCTCAGTGGGAAGGNCAGGGAAAGTTCAGTGGGAAGGGAAGGAGATGTTGAATCCAGGGAAAGTTCAGTGGGAAGGGAAGGAGGTGTTGAATCCAGGGAAAGTTCAGTGGGAAGGAGGGCAGGGAGATTTTGAATCCAGGGAATGTTCAGTGGGAAGGAGGGATGGAGGTGTTGAATCCAGGGAATGCTCAGTGGGAAGGAGGTGTTGAATCCAGGGAATGCTCAGTGGGAAGGAGGGGTTGAATCCAGGGAATGCTCAGTGGGAAGGAAGGAGACCCCGGAGCCGCTGGGATCGGCTCTCTCCAGCCGGGGGTGACTCCAGAGGGGTCGTGAGCAGAGCTGCGATCTCCGCTCCCTGAATCCAGCGCTTTTCCCACCCCGCTCCCCCCGGCGCGGAATTGCGGCGGGGATGGAATTTCCCGCTCCATCCCGGGCCGCTCCCGAGGCTGCCGGAGCCGGGCAGGGACGGACACACGGCCGGAGCTGCCCCTGCTCGGCCTCCCCTTCCCGCCCAGGAGAGTCCAGAGGGAGCACGGCCTGGTCCAAGACCACGGGAGATTTCCAGCGGGGAAAAAAAAGGGGGAATTTCCATTCCCCGGGATCCCTGGACCGGATTGTCCACGGTTTAAGGAAGCACAGCAGGCCCTGCGGGCGGATTTTGCCCGGAGCGTTCCGGACTCGCAGCCGACCCTGGGACTGAGAGCGGAGCTCAGCCCTTGGAATCGCTCATCCCGGAGCTCCGCTGGAATTGGGATGGCGCGGACAGAAAGGAGCGGCTGGAAAAGCCGGGACAGCGCTTCCCGAAGGAAGCGGGAATTCCCTGGAGCCAAGGCAGACCCGAGGGAGCGCTCCGAGCGCTGCTGGAGGGGAGGAGCTGCTCCCTGGATTCCCGAGGACACAATTCCAGCCCCAGGGACAAACCCGCCGAGGTTTCTGAGCCGGGAAGCGGAAACGCCGGGAATTCCAGAGCGGGCGGGATGAGAAATCGGGAGAGAAATGCGGATCTGCCGATGGAATGCAGGAGGATGGGGAACTCTGCCTGGGATTCCGGGCTTCCTTGCAAGCTCTGGAGCCCCTGGAGCCCCCGGGATGATCCATAAGGCACTGTGGCCTGACCCTGGAACCCAGGCAGGGATTCCGCCCCAAATCCTGACAAACTCCGGCGCCAACGGCAGTCGGGGACATTGGGAAAAGGCTCCTTGCGGCTCCAACCTCCCAGCCGGAGGATTCCGGAGGTCCCCGAGCTCCCTAAGCCCTCCCAAGACGGGAGGAGGCGGCTGCGGGGACAACGAAGCGCTCGGAGCAGAACCGCGTTCCCTTCGCTGCGCCGAGAACGTCGCCGGGAAAAGTTTAAAATAAAAAAAAAGGATTGGAACACAAAGGTTCTGCTGCTCCCGGGCACCGGGGGAGCTGCGAAGCCGCCGAGATGCTCCAGCATGCGGGGGGAGAGCACGGAGGGGGCGCATGCAAGTGGAATTCTCCTCCGCGGAGGCGCTGCCTGAAGAAAACCTGACGGGAGCGGGGGAACCGAGCGAAGTCAAATCGCACCGAGCGGCTGCAGCCGCCCCGTCCCCGCCCCGAGCCCATCGCCAGCGACAAGCTTCTCCCGGCTCCGGGGGTCCGCGCTGCGGCTTCCAGGGGTCCTGCGGGCAGCTGTGGCTTCGGGCTGGGCCGCTCCAGAGAGCGCGGAAAGGCGAGGAGCCGGCGCTGCCCATCCCAACCGCGCCGCTGCGGCTGCGGAGCGTCCCTGCCCCGGCGCGGCACCTCCGAGCTCTCCCCAAAATCCCTGCCAGAATTCCGAGCCGGCTCCATCTGGTGTTGGAGTTGGTGGCTCTCTCCTGCTGCTCGCAGAGGTTTGGGTTTTTTTTTTTTTTCCTTTTCTTCTCTGTCT
>VZRX01001545.1:0-81064 GCA_013398075.1 Notiomystis cincta
GGTTGTTTTTGTCTTTTTTTTTTCAGTTGGGTTTTTGCTGATCACTTATTCTAAAATGATGTTACTGGCCATTTTTGAAATACGAGGAGGCTCTCAGCTCAGTTTTGAAAAATTCTGATGGAATATTTCATTGCAGAACTATGTAATCACAGACAAATTATTAAAAGAGATAGAGTTGCATCATTTTACTTTGTGCTTTTCCTGTTCCTCAGGAGCTTGGTGCCCAGTAGCCAGTTGTCCTTTAAAGACAGCAAAAGAGATTTGGTCTCCTATCAGAAGAGTTAACTTGTGGTGATCAAAATTTAGATATCCAGGTTAGATGGTGTAACACCTCCTGCCTTTTAGATGCTGTCCACACCATGGTAACATTGCACTTCATAACACCCTCTCCTCACCAGCTCTGCACTGCAGCCCCTGGTGGTGTCCTGACCTCTTGCCTGCTGCACCTGGGGCTTCTGTGGAATAGCCAGCCCTGTCACAGTTTCTGATGGCAGCCTGGGAACAAAGCTGCCTTATTCCTGCAGGAATAAGCAGGGCTGTTTCAGCTCTCTGTAGCTGCTTTTCTGACTGCTCTGGCACAGATGCAATTGAAACACTTAAAACAACAGAGCTGTGCTGCAGGGAATACACAGGTAATGGAAAGGGGGTGCATGATTTCCTTATTTATGAAGATGCCTAGTCTTTCACACTCCTGGAACTGAATTTATAGCAGATCATCTTTGTTGTCAGTTATTTACCTAGCCAGCAAATTCCTCCTTTGGGGCATGGATTTTTTTCTCATCAACCTCATAGGAGACATTTTTACATTTTCAGGAAGTAAATGACCCCCTTATGGATGTCCTAGTTTCCCCCTAAAATAAAATCTTTTTGCAAGTGTTTATATTCGTTACAATATTTCATTCTTGCTGAAACTGAATGCCAGCAGTCTGTGGAGAGAAAAAGCATTGCCACACTTTGAATGGCTTTAAAATCAGTCATTTTGCATCACAGATCCATGCAATTGTGATTCCTAAAATTACTTTAATCTACAAGATAAAATTTTAAGAGCATTTTATACTTTAATGCTTGAATTTACAAAACAATATGTGACAAGTCTAAAATACTTACATGTCATTATCTACATGTTGGAGTGGGTTTGTAGGTTTTTAAAGTAAGAGTCTATGAGAAAATCACAGAGATATAAACCTCTAGCTTTTATATGGATTTAAAATTGAAAAAGTGTTGGTTGTTTTGTTGGGTTTGGCTTTTTTCATGCCCTTAAGTTATAAACATAGCTACTTGATTGAGTTTCATATTTTTTTCCAGATGGATCTATTCCTTCAGTAAGGAAAGATATTAAACTGCCAAATGTAGATTTGAAACTCTCACAGATTTTCCTTTTCTATTTAAGACTGCCCAACATGACTTTGGAACTTTCTTTGTTGTTTGATATGTTTCCAGTTTCTGGGTTTGCAGATTAGGGTTTTGGTTTTTAAGTTTGTCTTTCCACAGGTTTATGAGTCAAAGACTTCAATAGGAATGGTGGATATTTTTATTTTTGCCAGAACCTTATTTTAGTTTGATTAAAAATCCATATATTTCAAATATAAAAACAATTCTGTACAATGCCTTAAGATTGCAGATAATAATATATTTGAATTATAAAAATGTCAACTGCAAAATTTGGGGCTTTTTATGGAAGCATGAAAACTTAGTATTTTTTTCCCTCTTTCACCAAGCTATTATTTCACCTGATACTGAGGGTTTTTTCATTTTGAAATTAAGATGCAGGTAACTAACATGATTAGAATTAAAGAAATTGAAGTGTCATCATTTTTACCAGTAGTGTTGGTCAAGTGTGGACACAAACCTTTACAAACAAAGCTCTTCCTTTTCATTGCTGTGGAGTTTTCCAACAGTGAAAAGGAAGATGGAGGAGGACAGCAAAGGGGAAGCATTCTGAGGTGGGGATCTCCTGCACTAGGTGCTCCTGATCAACTGGTTTTGAGCTAGGCTGGGTTTTCCCAGGCTTTGTTTCTTGTGAGGTGAAATGGAGAGGGCTGAGCAAGGGAGCTGCCTCTAAAGGACAGAGAAGAAGCTGCTGTTTAGCTCAGCTCACAATGCCCATAAATACCTTGATAAACTACCACACCTTGGTGAGGGGCAGGGAGCTGCCCTCTGAGAAGGATAGACCAGTGAGCCCCTCAGTGCTGCCAAGGGCTGTCACTGGGACACATTCCAGGCACTGTGGTTGGAGCAAACAGGTTCCTGTGTGCTCCAGAGGAACATCCCTACATGCAGTCCAAGGACTGTGGGGGGGCTGAATGAGTTGATTGCTGCATTTTTCTTGTAGTTTAAAAATCTCTGACAATTTTGGAGCATCTTACAGTTTAAAACGATTGTACAAATAGATTCCTGTTTAATTTTAAAAATTAAATGCCTCTGGAATAATGGAGAGCCTTGTAAAGTACAGAGAAGAGAGTTGAGGCTCTTCTACAGCTTTCGTACCTTCCACCCATATTTTTGAAAACAACCCAGAGTTGAGAGTATCTCTGCCTGAGTGACTTTACATCTGGTAGGAATTGAGATATGAGGTCATCTCCAGAAAATCTGCAAATCATAAATCAGGCACTGTTAACCTAAGATCTATGAATACCACGATATACCAAAATTGCTTATGGCAATTAATAGTAAATCTGTTTTACTGGGATATCTGCCATAATTCCCATGAAATTACATTGCTTATCATAAGTTATTCAGAAAGAGGTTTTCTATTTCTTGATTCTCACATGCTGAAAAAGTGAGCACTGGAGTATTTAACAGAGTGAGCTCCACTTGCACTCTTTGTTCAGTCAGCTCTTTGCAGCTGCAGGCAATGTCTGGTGTTCCATTCTAGCACCGATCTCAATAGGGCTGATAAATGGCAGGTTTTCACAACTCAAGTTTTAGTATTATGAATGTTCTTTGTCTTGTCTAATTCAGGTTGAATACGAAGGCTTAAAGCATGAGATTAAGCGATTTGAGGAGGAGACAGTGTTGCTTAATAGCCAGCTAGAAGATGCCATCCGGCTGAAGGAGATTGCTGAGCATCAGCTGGAGGAAGCTCTGGAAACTTTAAAAAATGAAAGAGAGCAAAAGAACAATCTGAGAAAGGAACTCTCCCAGTATATCAACCTCAATGATAGTATGTATAATAACCATATTAATATATCAGTAGATGGGTTGAAGTTTTCAGAGGACGGGGGCGAACCCAACAACGACGACAAAATGAACGGACACATCCACGGGCCTCTTGTGAAGCTCAACGGGGACTACAGAACTCCCACGAGCAGGAAAGGAGAATCTCTGCACCCTGTCTCTGACCTCTTCAGTGAGCTCAACATATCAGAGATACAGAAACTGAAGCAGCAACTCATGCAGGTAAGGGCTGAATTTAATGTCCTGGAGTGCTTAGACACACATCCTCTGAACCCTTGTCCCAGTTTTGCAGTGATTATTCCCAGGGATGTTCTTCACCACATATATCCGTTTTCCAGACTTCTGCTTTGGTATTTCTTCATATCTAGGTTTTGCTAGAAATATCCCTAGTAAACAGAGTATCTGTCTGCACCAAAGTCAGTGTGACCTGAGCAGATATTTAGTGCACAGAGAAGAAAGGAACCTAGACTGTGGGGTTGCAGAAGGTTGGATTCCTTTTTTTCTGCTTTCATAATGGTAGATATCCCTAAAATTGCAAGTGAAATAAGGTATTCTTCAATATGACTAAAGCTTTCTGGAAAAAAAACCCAAAAAACATCAAAACGCTTGCGTGCCCAGACTTGGTTATGCTCCCCTGCAAGTCAGAGGGAGATTTTGCCATTAAATTCAGCTCGAGCAAGACTTGGCACAGGGTCAGGAGAGGACAAAGGGAGAGGAGAGCCCCTCCTAGGAGCCGTGCGCGGGGAGCCTGTGGCGTGTGGGCTGTGACAGAGCGCCTTGTGCCGCCGGCAGCCCCGGCGGAGGCGCTGGGGCCGGGACAGCAGCGCTTGCTCTGAGCCCGGGCTGCGAGCCAGAGGGAAGCTCCGAGCTGCCAGCCCCGATGCTGACAGCGTCTCAGGAGGGTGCGGTGCCACGCCGAGAAAGGGTCCTGCTGCCCAAGCTGTTGAACATCTCGTCTGCCACAGCAGCTTGCCAGGTTTTGGCACCGTCAAGGAAACAGGCAGCATTTTCTAGCTTTGGGCTTCTGAAAAGCTCCTCTTCTCAAGAGAGTAAATGGGAGCCTTTTACTGCTTAAAGCGTAAAAGGTGGTTTGGAAGTGAAGTAGAGCAAAACCAGTTTTCAGTCCTTGTTAGAGAACAGCAAATCCCTATGAGGTCTGTCCTATTTGCTGAAGAGTTAATTGCTTTATTTGCCTCATTGCCAGACTCACTGTGGGAAGTTTCAGTCTGACTGTGACATGGTGAGCATGGATGACATCTAGTGCTTTGCACCACTGTCTTTGATACAAAGCAGGTATCGTTTAAGTGGGAAAGCCTGAAATGCAGAATTTTATTTACCTGAAAAATTCAGTTAAACTTTTCTAATTTCAAAATAGGCACAGAGTGTATATTTTGTGTGTGTGTGTATATATATATATATATGCATGAGTACAAATATGCACCTGTAAATACATATACATGTATATATATAATATGCTCACATGTACATTGTATGCAGCTTCTAATGCGATTCAGAAATATAATGTTAAAAATTTTAAAAACATAGTTTCAAAAGAAATGCTTTGAAATATTCTCATTTCAAAATACACTCTAAGTATTTTAAACCATAATTTACAGTGCAATACATGCAAGATAAATTTGGAGTGAAAGTTGCTTAGAAATGAAAAAAAAAAAAAAAAAAGGATTGCTTTGGATATGCTTTTTCTTGGTTTTCTTAAATTAAACATGATGAGTTAGCAAACTTCTACTTGAAAGATAATTGTCTTTCTCCGAGTTAAAATCTTATTTTATATTTCTTAAACAAAGAGACAGCCTTCTCTCACAGTCACTAGGAACAATCTTAGGACCCTAAAAAAGAAATTATAACTATTTTTGGTCATAGCATTTTTTGGTGTGGAGCCCCAGCATGCCTCTGCCAATAGTGGCCACCATTTCATGGCACTTACACCCTGGTAAAAGGTTTATGGTTGAAAAAGTCAGGCTAGCCCTCAGTGAAAGCATTTCTTTAGATACTGTAAAGGCTCACTGCAAAATGCTGATGTTTCACAAAGTGATCACCTTCTCTGTTGAGCTACATCAGTTCACTTCACACAAATTAAATTTGGATCATTCAAATTGAATGTGAAAAATTCCTCCAAAAGTTTTCCATGTGGTAGATGGGAGACCTAGTCAGGTTTAGAAGCTGACAAAAGGTAAATCATCAGCAATATTGGAATTTTTTTTCCCCTCTAGAGTTGTTGCCATGTGGTGTTCATTCAGCTGTATCTCAGTATTTGGTGTGAGTTCTGCCTGTTTTCTATGAAGAGACTGCGCTAAGACAGAGTTTCAGAAGGAACTGACCATTTATTGGGAACTATTTTTATGTCTATAGGACATCAGATTCCTTTTTAGGAGAAAAGTAAACTTCAGGTTTGCTGTTTTGCAAGTGTATCTGGCAAATTGTGTTTTGCTCCTCAGTCTCATAAAGAAGACTTCACTGAAACAGTATGACAAATAGAATTCCTTCCACAGGATTCCTTTTGGATGCTGCTGCTTCATGAGCTGTGCTGGTCCCTAGGAGAGATTTAATTACAACTATTCCCTTTCCATATATACATATATCTACTGTGTAAATAATGTCTTGCTGAAAATTTTCACGTTATGAGATTTTCTTGGAAAAACTCAGGGCTTTGTGCTCTTCCTTCCTGTTTGTTGTCCATTAGAAAGAATTCTCTATATCATCTTTGAAGCCTAGAACTCCTCTTCTTCCCATGGTCATGATTTCCCTGTTTCTGAGGCCAATATTGTATTTTGAAAACTTAGAGTAAATTCTTTTTAAAAAGGAAGAAAAATAAAAAGTCCTGCAGCTCAGTTTCTGACATTCTTCTTCAGCTGCCTTGTACTCAGTGCCGAATATGCTATAGCTGATATTCAGGGTTCTTGAGATGAGTTCTCCTGTTAATTTTTTCCAGTCTCCCTCAGGAATTGTTCACTGAAATTCTGATGATGTAAAAAAAAAAAAAAGTGAGGAGATAAATAACTATGGTAAAATTGGTTTCCATAGTTGTAAACTATAGATGCAAATTGGGAAGGAAATCTCCTCAAGCTGAAACCTTCGAAGGGAAGGATGCATTGCAAAATTGGTTCACCTAATTTTGAATTACTTTTATTTTCATTTTAAGATGATAAAAATCCTTACCGCAACTACCAACTTCAACAACAACAACAAAAAAAGCACCAACTGAGCTGAAAAATACCTGGAATTGCCATATGTTTGCTGTGATGGAAATAAGAGTATAGTATTGTCTAGAACAAGAAATATTGTTACTATATTTGGGAACAGCCATCATTATTATGCAAAAGGTGTGCTCAGGACTGATTGGAGCTTTGGGGTTTTTCCCTTGGCAGTAGGAGCATGTATTTATGGTTTTAAACAGAAGGGGATTAGCTTAATCCATTACTGCTGGTCCAGAATGAATAAAATTGAGTAGGTCTGTGCATTTCTTCTTGCCTGCTGTGCAAGATGATATATGGGTTTTAAAAGTTTAAAATGTTTTCTCTGGAAAGAATCCTTTCTGTTTGAAAGGAGTATGCTTCCAGAATGCATTTATGCTCAAAAGAGAAATTATCATCAAGATCCAAATTAACTCTGCTACAGTTTTTCTTCATGATAGGGTATAATGGCTCAGATCAGTAGTCCTGCAGGATCAATTCTGATTAATTTAAACAGGCACTGAAGCACTCTGCTGCTTTAACACACAGGTGTTTTCTCAAAGGGAAGGCTTGATTAGAAATAAATATTATTAAAAATAAATATTTATTTTTTCATGGGTGCAGTGACTTGGCTCCTTTGGTGTGAACACGCCCACAGTGGACCCGTACACTTTAATGAGCCAGCTGCCTTTGGTGTGTGATATGTGGTTCTTTATTATCTGTACAGTTTCTCACCATAAGGTGAGATGGTCCTTTAAGTTAGCCAAAACACAGATTTTTCTTGCATTTGCATAGCTCACCTTAGCAGCCTGAAGGAATAAATGCCTTCATCATCTGATGAGGGCAGTGTAACTAACACTGAAGCCTGCAGTATCAATGGGAACAGCGGGAGTTCAGCTGAAGGTCTCCAGGGAGAGCAGACCTGGGGCAGGCAGCTTGATGAAAAGAAGAGGAAAGCTGGTGAAGAGACTCCTACTGGGTTGATCTCTGAGAGTCCCCAGGACAGGCCTGACCAAGAGATCTGTAGAAAGTGGCCACCTTTTAAGAAGATGCACTTGGCAAAAGGGAAGTTTGCCATATTTTGGATTTTCTCAACAAGAGTGGGCTGATGTGGGAGGATGAGCAAGAATTAGGGCGGCAGACATACTGGGATAGCAACAGGGGAACAAAAAATGGAGAAGGATACTAAAATACTTGTGGTTCTTGGCTGTCCTCTTCTGCACAGAATATGTAGTGCCAAAAATGGAACGTTTGATAGCTAAAGAGAGAGACTCTTCCTGGATCATAAAATAATGATGAGGTTTGGCCTTGTTCTTTTAATTCCTAAAGCATCAGTCCCCCGCATACAAGAACAGTAGGCTGATTTTTTTAGATGTTTTTATCATGGCTTCTATTTTTATTTGTACAGTTCCTGCCTGCAATTGATTGCAGATCCTAATGGAGGCCACGTTTTGAGAGCCTGCCTGCAAAACCAAGGGATCACTGTATGCTCTAATGTCTTTGTACCTCTGAGCAGCAGCCGTGGCTCAAAAGCCTGGTTAAGAGGAAACGAGTTTGAAGCACTGCCCGGAACATTTTGTGAGATGACATTAATACCTTCTCAGTTTCTCAAAGGCTTTTCTTTTCCTTTACTAAGATTCGTGGTGGCTAATTTGAGTCTCTTCCACATACTACTGATAGGGAAGGGAAGTTTGTGGTTTCTTTATTTTTTTTTTTTTTTAAGTTTTTTTTTTCAGAACTGAAAGCTTTGAATTCTTGGAATTAATAATTCCACCACTCATCAAGGGAAGCCCATTTTCACCACACATGCTAAGGTACTGCAACAGGGGAGAGAAGAGCAGCAAACCTGGCTGGCTCAGAGTCCTGTTGTAAAAGCCATGAAAGGAAGAAGAATAAACCCATAAGCCTTCCCCTGCTTCCCAGTTCACACATCAGAACAGGACAAAGGCACAGGAAAAAAGTTGGAGCATTACACAAAAAACTTGAAATGGAAGTCTTTCAGAGGTGTTATAATCAATAGCAATACCTGAGCAGATCAAACTTGTAAGCTTGTCTTGTTCATTTGCTTTAAAATTGCTGTGCATTAAAACATATAGAGGTATCCTTTGTGATGTCTTCTGTTGTTCAACATCCACTTTTCTATGTGGATATTTGGCAAGAAACTTACTAGGTCACAACCAGTGTGTTGTTAGTTACACCACAAGTCCTGCTTTGTGGCTTAAATTTAAACAGATGGATTTTGCTTACAGATAAGTGCTGGGGATGGGCAGTCCTGGGAGTTGCATGTGCTCAGTGTCCTGATCTGCGTTACATCTCCCCACAGTAGGTTATTTAATCTGTGGAAATGGCTACATTTTTACTGTATTTGCCTTAATGGAAGTGTGCAACGGTTCAAAGATATAAATGAATATTGTGAAAGATTGGTAGAACTGTTAATGGGAAATGTAAATTCAAACTCCTCTGAGAAATGGCTTACAGCTGACAGTGATGAAGTTTCTGTGTTCAGGGAACATGTGTCCTCATAAATCCTGTATCATCACTCCAGCTGATAAGAGAGTGCTTGGGCACTTGGTAATTCTTCAGCAGGCAATGGGTAGAATCGTGGCCTAGTGATAGTGGAAGTTGTAATAGAGGCTGGGACTTCCTAAACCTCTGAGAGTTACATGGCCTATTAGTCTATAGATTAATTTTATGGTTTACATGTTTATGGCTAAAGTCCCTCGGAAGCCCTCAAGCTGCAGGCAGTGGTGGAGTGGAAGAGGTGACTGTGACTGCAGATTTGGTGTTCAGCACGGGCAGGATGAAATCCTGCGTTTCTCACTCTGCCTCTGTTGCAGGTGGAGCGAGAGAAGGCCATTCTGCTGGCCAACCTGCAGGAGTCCCAGACGCAGCTGGAGCACACCAAGGGAGCCCTGACGGAGCAGCACGAGCGCGTCCACAGGCTCACGGAGCACGTCAACGCCATGAGGGGGCTGCAGAGCAACAAGGAGCTGAAGGTGGAGCTCGACTGCGAGAAGGGCCGAGATTCCGGCGAGGAAGCGCACGACTATGAAGTGGACATCAATGGCTTGGAGATCCTGGAATGTAAATACAAAGTCGCCGTTACTGAGGTAATAGACCTTAAAGCAGAAATCAAAGCCTTAAAGGAGAAATATAATAAGTATGTGGAAAACTACACGGAAGAGAAGGCCAAGTATGAGAGCAGAATCCAGACATATGATGAGCAAGTGACAAGCCTGGAGAAGTCAACCAAGGAAAGCCAGGAAAAAATGGTCCACATGGAGAAGGAGTTACAAAGGATGACGAGCATAGCAAACGAAAACCACAATACCCTCAACACTGCCCAGGACGAGCTGGTGACCTTTAGCGAGGAGCTGGCTCAGCTCTACCACCACGTCTGCCTGTGCAACAACGAGACGCCGAACAGGGTCATGTTGGACTATTACAGGCAGAGCAGAGTCACCCGCAGCGGGAGCCTGAAGGGGCCGGATGACCCTCGAGGGCTCCTTTCCCCACGACTTGCCCGGCGGGGGGTGGCATCGCCTGTAGAAGCCAGGACCCCGACCGAGCAGGTGACAAAAGAGGCCACAGAGCCTGGCAAGGAGCAGAGCCCAACAAAAACACCTTCCATTTCTCCCGTCATCACGGCCCCTCCTTCCTCCCCTGTCTCCGACACCAGTGACATCCGCAAAGAGCCTATGAACATCTACAACCTCAATGCCATAATAAGGGACCAAATCAAGCACTTGCAGAAGGCTGTGGATCGGTCGCTGCAGCTGTCGCGCCAGCGGGCCGCGGCCCGCGAGCTGGCGCCCATGATCGACAAAGACAAGGAGGCCTTAATGGAGGAGATCCTGAAGCTGAAATCGCTCCTGAGTACGAAGCGAGAGCAGATCGCGACCTTGAGAGCTGTGCTGAAAGCCAACAAGCAGGTAAGGTGCTCATAAAGCACTCAGCAAAGTCTGGTAGTTGTGCAGGCCGCTTACAAGCTTTCCCAGGGGTATTTTGGAGGAGAGGTTCTACTCACAGGTTACTTATCTCTCACTCAGTCACAGCAAAGCACACTTTCCTTCCCTCCCCTCCCAGGATCTCTTTAAGCACTTCAGGTCTGCTTTTCTCAGCACCCACCATTCACTCAGCAGTGGTGTAGGCAGGAACCAGTTACTGCCCAGGCCTGCTGCTGGTATTATCACAAACTGTTTGAGATTACCAGGGCTGGAAAACAAAAGAGAACGTACCTGGAGAGGCTCCCACTGTTCTGCTCTTCTGTTTAAGAGAATAAAAATATTCAAGTTATTGTTTTGAATCTTTTAAAATCTTAAGAGAAATTCATCAAACTGCTTTATTTTTGATGTTTCACCAATGAAAAGAAGCCAAAAAATCATATTAGTTGATATCAAATGCCAAAAGAAATTTATCTTAATGCTGTATTTTTCAAGAGTACTGTCAATTTGCTTTGCATAATATGTCTACCTCACCCTTTGCATCCATGCGATTACAGGTCTGAAAACACGGTAAAAATCCCCTAAATTTAAACATGGAAATAGTTTTGTTTACTTTGATGCATCTCCTTTTGTCCAGAATTAAATCTGAATGCAAAAGGCTGCAGCAGCAGTGATTTCATTCTAGGTTGCCTGGCACTTTTCTCATCTGAAAGCAGTGCAGTGATCACCACATGGGGGCTTGAATCGTGCTTAACAGCTTGGCACACTGTTAGCTGGTGACAGTGATGGGATTTCAGTGTTAGAATTCCCAAAAGTCAACTATTTCTGTGTTACAATTTCAAGTTTAATTGATTGCTGTATCTGTAACTGCATTTCTAGGGTACTGGGAATTTTTAAATTGCAGCAATATTTCAACACATATTGAGTCTTTTATAGAATTTCCCCCTCACCCCCCAATACAACACATGTTAAATATTAACTCAAGTGATTAAATATCGTCTCTAGCTGAGCAATAACTGCTCTGAGCAATTATATGTGGATTTTCCATGTAATTAAAATGTAATTTAGATGGAATTGATGTATGTGGGTATACATTCTGTGATTCCAAATTAAAGGTTTTTGCCATTAGCATAAGGCTATCATTTATTTTTTGCTACTACTAGAAGATCTATCTCACTATCACACTTTTATTGCTGTCAGAAATAATGCATTATCCTAAGGCATGCTCACTGAAATGGAAAAGATAGATCTGCTGACTAAGGAGCTGCTATTAACTAATCTTTTATTTATTGGATAGCAGCATAGATATTGGTAACTGTACAACGGGGTGCCAAAACTTGCAATACTTGTTCATGCAAACCTGATATCAACTTCCTCAAACTTTCAGGCTAAAAGACATAATAATATAAAGGGAAAGGGAAATTTAAAGTTAGAGAGGGGAAGACTAATTTATTATGTGCCAGCCTCAAGTGGTGAGTGTATGCCAGAACCCAAATTCATGTTTTAACTCATGTTCAAAAAAAACAGGAGTTAAGATTTATCCTGTTGAGGTCTTCCCCTTCAGAAGGGTAAGTTTCTAAGCAGCAAGAGGCTGGGGATGTTTTTTCCTTGTGGGACCCTTCCCTGGGTCTGGTATTTTGGACTATACTTTAGTGAAAAGACACCCTTATCTAGGGAAGCACAGTTGGTATCTAGTGATGGTTAGCAGTATTCACAAATAAACATTTTAGATTACACAAAGCTCTAGCAGGATAAAGAGAGCAAGATTTGGTATAAGAAGGTGCAAACCTAAGTGGATGAAAATGGATTATTAAATCAATTGCCCAAGAAAGCAAGGCACGTAGATCTTGCTGGCTTGCTTGCTTACCTGGTCTTGACTTGTGGAACAAGTAGCATAAATGAGAAAGTAAAATCAATTTAATGATGCAGTAACTTTTAGGACCAGTTCAATAATGGGCTTGATTTCAAATAGCAATCAGAAAGCAAAGCTGTCTATGAGGGGAATTGAATATCCTGAAGTTCTGATGGAAAGCTGATCAGTTGTTTTCATAGGTAAATAGTTCAATGAGACAGAATTGAATCAGCAAGACCTTCATGTCTGCATGAGCAGAAACTATGGTGTCTCCAGCTCCCATAACTGCAGTACCCATAAAAGTTCTTCAGAAAAAATACCATGATAACCCCAGACACACAGAATTTTATCTATAAACAAGTGCCCTGATATTACATGGACAGAACACAGTAGAATTTCTGCTGTGAGAGAGAGGCTTCATGAAGAAACCTGGTATCATGTACAACTGCTGCTCTAAAAATGCAGGCTGGTTCTCTGCTTTCTTGTGTGAAATACAGATCCTACCAGTGTAAGATTTAATATTTATTAACAATTATTTTAGCTGGTCTGCATCTCACACTGCTGATGTAAAGTAAACGGGATACAAGGAAGGTCGTCTTAGAAAATGAGATTTCTTCACAGATTTCAGGATGAGGATGGCAACCTTTAGGCACATGAGTTTGGGCAAACATCTCTTCTGAAAGGATATGAGGTGGGATGGAAAGGACTCTGTTAATTCAGGCAGTGCTTGAGGTTTTGGGCTCAAGTGTGTGCTCACCTCAGCCTACTCACCCCCAGGGCTGGGGTTTGGGGATGGGGAGGGGACCTGGGCTCTGTGTGTTCTTCCCCAGCTCTCTTTTCCTGGCTGGTATTTCACACCCAGCTGGAGTCCAGGCTGGAGCTCTCTGCTCCCTCCTGGCATTGCTATTGATTCCAGGTGACTTCTTCTGCACAGTAAATGCTACATGAGCCATCAATCCCATGTCTGCAGGCGGCTGGCTGGGAGCCTGGTTAGTTCATCTACCCAGTTCCTTGGCATGACTGCTCTGACAAGAGTGTCATGAACACCTCTGCTGTCTTATTGCATTATTTACTTCACTGAAGAATATTCATGCTTTTTTACCCTGTGTTTTCATCTTTTTTTTGCATGTTCCCCATCTACTTGTGTGTTGAGAGATTGCATTTTTATGTGGAGCAAAATTCTCCAGTTTTTCTGATATGATCTTTTTTACTTAGCCACAACTTAAAAACAAATGCTTCAGAAAGAGCTGATAAAAATAAAGCTAGGTCCTGGGCATCTGCTTCCTTCTGGCACCCACTGCTTGGAGATGAAGGCTTTTATTTGCTCCATCCTTCCTTTCAGAGAATGCTCTAAATGCACTGATCTAGACTGTTTAAACGTAGATTATCCCACAGAACTGGTTTCAGGTATAACCATGCATATATGGCTCAATGGGTGCAATTTTGGAGATTGGCTGAGATGAGGAACAGATAGCAATAATTTCAACAAGACCTGGCACTGGAGGATGAATAACATGAAGCTGTGGTTTTGGTTGATTTTGCCCCTGTTTGGCACAGTGTGACAGTGCAGCTGAGGTGACCGCACACTCCTAAGTGTCTCTGATAGATGGAGGCTTCCTCTTCTGTCCTCTGCCTCACTCTCCATGACACATTCAGGCTTCAGGGTGTTCAAAGGATTCAGGCAAGTTTCCTGTCTCTTCAGCCTTCCCAGATTTCCAACAGAAGCTTCCTCAGCTTGTGCTCCCCTTCTTTCTTCTGCTACTGAACCCACTTTTTTCGTTAGTTGTATTTGCTTCTCCAGCAGAGCACTTGTGCCCAGTTGCTTTTCGCTTAGGAGACTTTCAGGAGGGAGCTTAGCTGGTACATGGAGAGCTGTGAAACATTTCCCATAGGGTTTGAAACTTATGCTTTGTTTTCTATATGCAGTTTTATAGGAAACTTTAATAGGAAGAAAAAAATGTTTGAAGATTTGACACAGTCCTTCCTCTGTTGCTTTTATTCACCAAGTACACTCTATTTTCATCGTGTAGTGTTGCATTTCCATTTAACTCACCCTGACATCCAGACTAAACCATAGGGATCACTATCTGCCTGATCATTGTGCTCAGTTTCAGTGATGTGTAAATTACTGTTAATTTATGAGTGTCCATTTTTGGGCATGGCTGGAAACAGACAAAAAGTGGATGATTTCTGCTTTTTCCTGCCAAGACATAGGCTGATGCCCACCATCCTACACTGCACCAAAGCATATATCAGCAAGGCTGAAAAAAGCAGAATTGATTTGATAAGATCCCTAAGTGATTGATAATTTTAACATGTATTGCTGATTATTTCCAATCTGGGTTGGAAAAACGCATCTATTTAGAATGATAGGTGATTACTACTACTGCCCTTTAAAAATCTGTTCTCTTAATGTAAAGTGGTGTGAAAGTAAGAAAATATTATTGGTGAGTATACAATTAAAAAATTAATTATTTTGATGCTGCTATTTATAAGCATGCTATTCAACAAGACACAAATGAATAAAGTTGTAATTTAGTAGGAGATTCTAATGTGTCCTTTTGTTAAGAGACATTGTTAGTGGGAAATGTATTGAGTTTCAGAAAACTGAGCTTAAAATAGGTTTCCAACTGTTTGGCCATTACCATCTTTTGTCCTGTTCCCTTGCTGGTTGCTTTAACCTAATCTTCTCTTATACTTCTCTCCCCTGGTGGTGGCTCAAGAGCCCATAAGATCAACAGGGGAAATTGATTGCCTGTATGAATTGCTGCAACTTATGGTGCACTAAATGAAGTGAAAAAAACCACCATAACACTCTCTGAATAAATTTAAAAGAAAGCAAGTTTTTCTTCATCTCATTCAAAGGCAACAATTTTAAATGTCTCAAGCAGCAGTAGGTATAAAGCCTCTATAAAACTATGTATTTTGAATAACTTCAAAATGACACTAAATTCATAGGTAAAGCAGAATGTTCAAGTCTTACAAAGATAAGACAAATATAACTATTAAAAGCAGTACAGTAGTAAATTAAAGAAATTTGATGGATGAAATTGGAAAAAAGATGGGAGCAGCAAAAACTTGGGAATAGGACAAAGCTTGTTTCCTGTTAAATGAAAATTGTAGTTTACACTTTTTTTTTCTTTTGTAATGGTTAAAACTGCTAAAATAGTGCTGGTTTGCAGAGCAGAGAGCATTGCTCTCAGACATTAATCAAGCTGCCAGGTCCTGGCCGTCCCTGTGCCCAAGGAAAACCTCAGCCAGCAGGAGTCTTGAGGCCAAACACGTTGATTCACAACTTGGCTGCTGAAGCTGAGCCTCATGTGCTCTGTGTCCTGTTTGCAGAGTGGCCAGGGGACACACTTGGTTGTTTATTGCAGCTCAAACAGTGTGGTAGCAGCTCCTGTAGCAACTTACTCACTTGCCTGAGCCTCCACATAGAGCTGCAGGGGTTTGCAGAGAGATTTGAGGTGCTGAGTTGTTGCCAGTTGCCATTGAAATAGGCTTTGTCCTTTCAGCTGCTTTCTCCTTTCCCTGGTTTAATGGAGAACAACTTAGAAGAAGTTCAAATATGCAGTACAATGAAGATCAGGTTTAATTTCTTTTACTACATGAATAAAGGACATCAAAACCAAAATCAGACCTGAGGTTTTAGCTGTTCTCAGATCTCTGTCTCATAAGCACATACCCTTGTTTGTGTTTTTAGACAGCTGAAGTGGCACTGGCCAATTTGAAGAACAAATATGAAAATGAAAAAGCAATGGTGACCGAGACCATGACCAAACTACGGAATGAGCTGAAGGCTTTGAAGGAAGATGCAGCAACCTTCTCATCCTTGAGGGCAATGTTTGCAACCAGGTAAGGGAAACACTGTCACTGTCTGGCTCAGCTCTGTAAACGTGTGTGCTCAGTGAGAACACACTTAGCTGTGTATGTTGAGTGCTTAGGAGGATAGAGAAGTTATTTTCTGCATGGTCAGGGTGTTGCTGGATGAAGGTGAATGAGTCCTAGAAAACATACTGTGCAAAACTTGCAAGCTTTTAAGTGCAGCTGGGATGTGTGTCTTGAAAAATAAAGCTGAAGAATAGCAATGTCAAGACAACCTTGAGTAAAGTGTTATAAATGACCGTACATGACTCCAGCATATTTGCATTTATAGGGTTTTTTAAAGTGAAAATCAAATAGTGGATTTATGTGGCTGATTTTCCCATTCAGAAGTACGCAGTGATTCTGTCATGTCTATCGTATGGTTAATGATGATCTTCAGAATCTCACTTTTTCATTACAATGAGATTTATTACTTACCAGTAGTCAAATCTATTTAATCAACCAGCCTATGCTGTAATCCAGTGCTAATAATTGTAAGGCCACTGTAATTTCCCACTCCAGCATAAATTCTTATTTTCTCCCACTGTGATGTTCAATTTGTTATCTTCTCCTTCACAGGATAAAAGCTTCACTTATCTCCTGTAACATAGTTCCTCCTGGCAAACAATAATTAATCAACTTTCATCTTTCCTTCTCCTACATCTTCTTCAGAAGAGCTTTTGGTTTCACACAGAATCACAGAATCAACTAGGTTGAAAAGTACCTCTGAGATGGAGTCCAACCTATGACCCAAGGCAATCTTGTCATCCAGATCATGTCACTGCTTCATGTCCAGACTTTCCTTAAATGCCCCCAGGGATGGCCACTCCACCACCTCCCTGGGCAGTTCATTCCAATCTCTAATAGCCCTTTCTGTGAAGAAATTATTCCTAATGACCACCTAGACTTCCCCCTGCACAGCTTAAGGCTGTGTCTTCTCATCTTATCTGCTTTTGAAAAGGTTACCTAAAAATATTTTTTTAAAAGATCCAGCACTTTCGTCAATAAATTCTTATTTTGCAAATACACAAGTAAGACTATTTTCCCCTCTTATAGTAAAACACAGTACAGATTTCTTGTCTGTGCTTTAGTCTATAAATGATAAGACATCTATGTGCCTCGTGCCAACATCTCTTCAGTTCTCCCTGCAATGCCATCTCACCACTGCCAGCCTTCTAAGGTGCATTGTTGGTTAGTGACAGTGGCAGCTGGGAGAAGTGGGAAGGAAGGAGGAAAATGAGCATTTTTATGTTGTGACATTGGTGCTGTGTACAAATTCATCATAGGTCCATCGTCAGAAGAGTGCGTGTAGCGACATAATGGGAACGAAGACCCAGCTCAGCAGGTGGTGTGAACCAAGGTAGCCTGGTCGATTTTGTTGGCATCTAAAGATTTTCTTCCAGAAAGGAGAGCTCTGTGTGTGTGTACTGGAAATGCATGTGTTGGCCTTCCCTTGCAAGCTCCTAAGTCTAGGAGACACAGGAAGGTACTGACTCTGTGAGAGCTTGTGGAAGGCAGGTAACTCCGGAGCAGAGGAGTGGCATTGTGAGCATAACAAGGGGCTTGCAAGGGCCATAAATCTTCAGCATACCAGGTAAAAGCAGCTTGCAAAGATTTAGAAGTTAGTTAAAGGGAATAGTAGATTGTTGTGTACTGAACACTCCCTACCCAATTTGGGCATCCTGAGTGCTGACTTCAAGGTATATCCTAAAGCTGATGGGAGGCAGCAGCATCTCCTCCATGAGAATGAAGCTTCACTGATGCCACTTATCCAGGTACCTTTTATAGATGCCTTGTGTGTAGGATACAAAGAAGCTTCTGTTTCTCTTCTATGACCCATAAAGGGAGTCCCTGTGACTTGCTGAGTTACACATTTTTAATTTATAAATTTCTAATGTTAGTAGAGATAAACCACACCCAAAGAATTTCCTGCTGTTGGTAAACTCCATGTAGTAGTGATTAAACACTCAATGTATGGCCTATGGGACATGTCCCTGCCCTTGACATCCTAAGTTTTGCCCAGTATTTTCTGAGCACAGTTATAAAAAATTATTCACTACAAGGTCTTCCACATCATTATGCTCCTATAGATTTTTCTGTTGTAAAATGTTCATTTTTCTTCCCTAGCATGGAGTTTAATGGCCTTTATAATTAAATCAATCTTCCTAAATGGTCAAATCATTGACTCATTCCGAATAATCCATTTGGAAGAGCATTTGTTTAAATGACAGAGAGTTGATATACTCCACAAGCCTTTTAGAGAAGAGAAATCTATTTGAAAATACAAGGCTGTAAAATTTTTGTGCAGTAACATTAGATGCAGTAGCAACCTTCAGCGTAAAGAAACAGTAGTTTAGTCTTTAGTTGAATAAAACATTGGTTTCCATGGTTATAGTACCTCACATGGTACTTACTCCTGAATTTGTTCCACTGGGAGATCATCCTTCTGATAGTGGAATTGTGTTACATTTCTGGAAATGGTTGCTTATACTGTTTGATAGAACAATATCCTTTCTCTTTCCATAAACCATCATTTGGGTCCCCAAGTGGATGTTCGTCTGGTGCTGAACTGTATGGCTCCTTCTTCAAATACAAGGGATAAAGGTCACAGCACACATCATCAGGAGAGCACAGCACATCTGTTTCTGGTCTGAACAGCAAAGTTCACACTTTTCCCCACAGCTCCTCTATGCAGAAAGCAGGAGCCTTCCTTTTTCTGTGTTATTTTTTTCTGACGCTTGTTCATCCTTCACTCCTTAAGCTCTTTATTCAGTTCTTAATCAAAAGTTGTTCTGTCCTGCTTGTCCCTCTACTTCTGCCCTTTTTTCTTCTGGAGCAGCTTGTTTCTCTGATCCAGAAATCTCAGATTCTGATCTCTACAGTTTTCTTCTTCCCTTTTCACTAGCTTTGTGATCCCTTTCTGGGATTTATGTGCTTCGGACCTGTCAAGAATATTTCCCAGAACACCTCTCTTAGAAAAAGAAAGCAACAGCATATAAAATCTCTTTTGTGGGGTTCAAGGGTTTGGCAAAGCAGAGCTGAAGTTTGTGTTCAATGCCGGGGCCCTGTGCCACCTTTAACCTGCTTATTTAGTCCTGGGCTGCTTCTGGTATTCCCAGAGAAAACAGGGAATTCCCAGAGAAGCCTTTCCTGCCCCTCCTGTTGCTTCCCCTCACTCTAACCCTCAGTTGCTGACCCAGGGTGAGAGCTGTAGGAGTGTGAAGCAGTGAGCAGCTTCACACTCGTCCAGCAGAATGATAAATAATAAATTATTTAAAACATTCATTTTCCAGTCTAGAGTAGGTGTTGCCCTGTGAGAGGAAGCCCTGTGCTGAAGGAGAAAAGGAGCTACTTTTAAACAAGATCCTAAAGGGATTCAGGAAGGTAACTTCACTGAGTCCCTACACTGCTCGTTTTCCCAGCCTAAATAGATACACTCAGCAGGAGAGAGCAGGAAACCATAGTCCTGACACTGCATGCATGGATTTTATTCTTTATCCATCAAATATTTTTTTATGATTAATTTTTAAAGAAAACAGTGTGCTGAAGAGACGGAGTAGGAAGCTTGGACAGGTCCTGGAGCTGAGAAGACGTTTGTGAAAGGGAAAGAATTACAATTAGATGGTTAGAGCAGGGACCTGTCACTGTCAGTGTCACTGGGGTTTAGCTCAAGCTCTGCTATGATTTATGGTACCTAAATTACACATAAGCCTCATTTGGTATTTGGTTTACGTTCCTAGACAAGAGGGATAGATGGAACCAGAAATCCCTTAAAATCCCCGTATAAGCTCCTTGGATCAGTTCATAAAAAATAAGTGGGCTTATGTGTCTGTCTGCTTCCTTTCAGAGATGAGAGAAATGAAAAATAGGTGAAACCTTGACTTTTGCTCTGACTATAAGTAGACCAGTAGACAGCAGGAAAACAGTGCTGTTTATTTAATAGTGCCTTGCAGCTTACAACCTGTCCTGGGCCAAGAGGAAAACTGGGAAAGAGCTCTGACTTGGAAGGATTTAACCTAATTTTGGTGTCACTATCTGAGCCTCCTGAAATACCCTGGGAGTGTCCTGGAGCCCTGCAATGGTCTCTGCCATGCTAGAAATAATCTTTCTTAGGAGCTCTGTACCTTTTTCTTTTAGGAGTTCCTTAATTTTTTCTTTTAGGAGTTCCTTAACGTTTTTCTTCCTCCTGTGAGACTTGATGAATGTTTATCAACTGTGTAGGTGAAAGGCAATAATAGATGTGTGCAGTGCTTTTTTCTTTTTTTAATTGGAAACACTTTTCCTTTTATGCCACACTTACACATAGCTGGGAATATTTCAGTGGAGGGAAATGTTATGGCTGCAGGCAGTAGTTACCTCCCACTACATGGAATAACCTTCAGTGCTGCGAAATTCCAGGAGATCTGAGGCTGCTAATTCAGCAGTTTCTAAAGTTAATTAAGGCCTTTACTTGGGTGATTTCGATTTAACCTTTCTGAACACTTTTGCAAAAAAAAAAAAAANAAAAAAAGACTTGAGCAGCAAAACCCAGAGACAATGGACCATGTGTTTGTGAAAAAGAATTAGAAACTTCATGTCATGGTGGAGGTCAGATGACTGGAACCAGCCAAAGACTGCAGTGAACTACAAGAAATGAGAGTTTGCTCTTCTTGGGACACTTCTAGGAAGGACATGTAATTAATCAGAACAGCTTGAAAATGGATTGGTTTTGTCTCAAGTAGGAGACTAGCTAACAGCATCTAGTATATCCAGATTTCTCATAGCAGGTTTGTCTAAGATTGCTTGGGTAATATCCACCTTCATGGCACTTGTTTCTTAACTGTTCAATTGTGCTGTTTTACAAATCAGATGTGTAAATACCAAGAACACCTTCTGAGACCTGAGCAAAATCAATCTTTTTCCTGAAACCAGATTTGGTTTACTGGCACATTAGAGGAAGGCAATTCATTCCTCTAGTGGCAATGTGCCACGGGTGTTGCTGCGGGTGTTACTTTAAAAAAATTCCAACAGAAAACGTATTTGGAAACAAAAAAGGGTCTCCTGGACAAAGAGGAAAGCAGGAGAGAATAAGACACATGGATGCAAGACCCACCTGGTTACAAGAATGATGCTTTAAACCTCTGATAACACAGACATTAAAGTAAAGTAATTTGAAATAGGAATTACTGTAATATTCAGAATGCTGATTTCATGTCTTTGTCAAGGAAACTGAATTAAGCATCAGTAGAGACGTCATGGCTTGGAGCAGAAATATGTGCGCAAGTTGGCTTTAAGCCAACCAACATTTCATAAATCTCTCTTTTCCTCAAGGCTTGGGTAGCAGCAATCATGTTTATTAAGGTCCTGTAGAAGAAAGATAATACTGAAACCGTAGACGAAGCTGTATCTGACTTGGTAATTTTGCTTTCAGTGCCTGAATTGCTCAAAAGGGGAGTGCAATAATATATAAGTATTTGTGTGTGAAGAATAACTAACTACACATTTTCAAGTACACTTTGTTTCTGTATCCCAAAGGGAAGATTAAAGTTTCAGAGAAATTAGTTTCATCTCTCAGTTTGCAGTAATTCAAAGGTTTATTGCATTATACATTTTGATAAGGAAGACTAAAATAATTTTCTATGCTTGCTTTCTGTAAGTGATACTGATAAAGTTACATCCTCATCCATTACACAATTGCAATTACACAGCCAAGCTACTCGTGGGAAGGAGATCTGGTGAAAGGTGCTTCATTCAACAGGAAAAATCCTTGGATGCTGCCACAAATGTCTGATGGTCAGGCAGTACTGCTGCCTGTGAATCATCTCCCTGCTGGGATACATATATTTTTATTGCTCATGGTTCTTAATGATTAGATGGTTTATTGCTATCAAACTGAAGCAATTTCACTTCAGAAAGTGTTTTAAGACAATTTTGAAATGCCTAGTTTTTCCTGTTAACCTTAGGAATTATTGCTAAAAGCAGAAATAAACTGAATTTGGTCTTAAATCTAACAAAATCATAAGAAAGGTTGGTTCTAGTTCTCAGAGATCTAAAGCAAATGAAAAGATAATTTTTCACATGGGTAAAAGAGGCTGAGGATTAAAAAGGAGTAGGTAACCACAGCAATGAACACCCTTCCAGGAGATTTAACAGTAAATATGAAATAAATTCCAGGTGTGGGGTTTCCTGAATAGTATCCTTTTAATCAATGGTAAATAATGGTAAATAATGGTAATCATGGTAATAAATGGTTAATGATGGTAAATAACTGAGACTTTTTCACTTCACAAAATCTGATGTGTCAAGTGTTCAAACTACTCACAGTTTTCTTTTGTAATGCTTTCTTGAAGTGGATATTGCTGCCTGTGGAAAATAGCATTTTCTAATTGGTAGACAGTATTATCCATGGTGACTTAGTAGTAGAAGCAGCACCCAAAATTATCTTTTGTGGTCTAAACTGGAAATAATCCCATACCTCCCTTCCAATCCAATTGCTATTTATCTGCATCAGAAACATGTTACGTTGTCATAGACTGTGCTAATATAGGCACAGGTTGGGAATGCTGGGAATGGGAAGCGTTGGCATTCAGATCCAAGTCCAAATTTATTCCAAGTGGGAACAGAAGAATTCAGGCAGCCTGCTTCCAGGATTCGGGTCAGCAGAAGCCGGGCTCTGAGTGGGGCTCTGCAGGGGAAGCCCCGGCAGGTGCCCAGGGCAGAGCCGCTCGTCGGGCGGTGCCCCAGCTGTGTGCCTGTCGTCCCGCAGGTGCGATGAGTACGTCACGCAGCTGGACGAGATGCAGAGGCAGCTGGCGGCTGCGGAGGATGAGAAGAAGACCCTGAACTCTCTGCTGCGCATGGCTATCCAGCAAAAACTTGCCCTGACCCAGCGCCTGGAGGATTTAGAGTTCGACCATGAGCAATCCCGACGCAGCAAAGGCAAGCTGGGAAAGAGCAAGATCGGCAGCCCTAAAGTAAGTGAGGAGGCATCAGCCACCGTGCCAAGCATAGACACTTTCCTCCTGCATAGTCAGGGCCCACAGCAACCAAACTTACTGGTCAGCAGTGGCACTCAGAGGAAAAGGTATGCATGCAGTGATCTTTACAGTACAGTGCAGTAGCCAGACTTGCATTTAAGTCGTTCACTGAATTATAAACATGATTCCTTTCTTTACTTTTATTTTTTCTTTCCATACTTTGACTGGGGAGAAGGAGGCGGGGAGGATATGAATATGAAATTCAAAGCCTGGCAACATGTGGTTCTGATCCACCTACTCACTGTTATTTCCTTCTTCTGAATGCAGTGTTTTGAACTATATTCTGTCAGTGTCTCGGTGCATCTTGTATGTCTTTAATACTAAGTGTGAATGTATTTTCTTTAACAAGTTTTCTTTAAGTTTTCCCTACGGTTTTCCATAATGAGCATCTGAAATAAAAAAAAAGGATTGTGCTCTATGAGCATTTCGGTGCTTAACATGAAAGAAACTGCATTTCTTTGTTAAGCTCTGGTGCTCTCTTGTTCTTTATCAGTGTGAAAAGAATATGGATGTGTTCACTCAGATCAATTTTTCTACCTGGGAGCAAGAAAACTTTTGAAGGGGGATGGCTGCCATTTGTAACCTAATGCAAATATTTTGCTGTTCAAGCAGTGAGCTCTTGTCTTGTGCCTGCCCCTGCAAAAACTCTATAGGTGTGGGCAACTCCATGGTTTTGAAGATGAAGAGGACTCTGTTAGAGAAGTCCTAGATAATCATCCCATTTTCTTGTATGATCTAATCACAATGCAAAGCCAAGAGAACCTTCAGGGAACCTTGTACGTGTCGATTTGAGGATGCTGAGATATAACCCAACCTCATCTCCTCCTTCCCTAAGATGAATGAGGATTTCCAATGCAGGCAAGGTGTCCTGCTCTGGAAATTTTGTGGGGTGTCAACGATAGTTGGTTTTTACCTGTTAAGCAAGTTAAGATGATATTGTAATTCGTGAGGCTTTGAAAGGTAATTAAAGTAAAACTCTTTTGTTTCCATATGTATTTTTCTTGGATCTCCTGCAAGACTATTCTCACCTTCCCTTTGTGATCAGAGCCATCCCAGGACTTCAGGGACCTACCTCCAGAAATTATTAAGAGCCCCCCCTCATCCCGCCTCCACAGAATCATATCTTCTGAGGGGCCCCCCTTCCATGAGTGAATTCATCCATGGGCACCGTCTCAGCAAGGAAAAAAGGTTAACCGTGGCCATACCAGGTAAACATTTTTTCCTTGGGTGCATGTGGTGCTGAGTGGTTAGCAGAGCAGGGGACCCTCCCAGCACTGCAGATGCAATTGAATTTGGGCACCTTCTTGAAAAGCAAAATGTCTCCTCCTGTGTGACGTGTGGCAGGAGATGATATTCTGCTGCCAGCGGCCCAAACTGGTTTCAGATGCAGTGTGGAAAGTCCTGCTGTGGTATCTGTGGGCGCAGTCTGCAGTCCCACTGGCATCCATGGAGGCTGCACCCCTGAGCCTGGGTGGAGCTTAGGCTGGTGGTGGCACTGGTAGTCCCCCTGGAAGACACTAATCCCACGGGATAGAGGAGTCAGATGCATGAGGAGCAGCGAGGGAGCGGCTGGCAGTGTGCAGGAGTCCCCGCAGTACCCATCTTCTCACCCTGCAGCATTCAGTCAGCTTTCTCCAAAGGATGATGTTCCACTCACAGAAGGCCTAGTTTATACAAATTGTGTCATGAATTTTATCTGTGCAGGAAGGTTTTGCTCTTAATTTCCTGCCAAAATGTAGTATCTGCCTTGAACGAGGCGTAGAAAGGAAATGCAAACTGGAATGGCATTTCAAAGGTGTGATAGCTTTCTTCTCCTGAGAGACCAGCTAATAATTTCCTATCTTCTGCACCTGAGCAGGACCTTTAGCCTTTAACTGTGCACAGTCTTGTCTGGTGGTAATTTTGTTCATTCTTTGTTTTGAAATACGTTATATACAAAAAGCAAAAGTAGAAAATATGAAAGCTGAAACCCATAAAAGTAGTTTCTGCTCGAGTTAAATGTTTATTCTGTGAAGCTGAGCAGTATCCTGTAGTAGGTTATATTTCTCACCTAGTGCCATCAGTGTCAGAGCTGCCTTTGAGCACTGCCACGCAAGGAACACCCACACGGAGGACAAGTGTAAAACTGCAGAGAGTCTAAACAAGATATTTTCCTAGGGTGTATTGCAGTAAATAAATCAATCCTGAGGAGAAGAACGTGGGAGTGGGGGGAAAGAAGCATCTGATATCTCACAGAACATCACAGATGCGTGGACCACAGATTGAGAAACACTGACACAGTCTTTTTGTCCATTAACAGAGACCAAAAGATGAAGCAGCCTGAAAGGTAGAATTGTCCAGAAAATTACGTTTGTCTGGAGTCATACCTGTCACTTTAGGTACATCTCTACATATTTAGAGAATAAGGGTCTTGAGACTGGGTCATTGATTTATGTCACAGTTGTCCTTATGAATCTACAACAATCTCAGCTTTCTGAATGCACCTGTCAGAATTTTATACCATCAGGTGGCTTTAGTCTCAGCCTGTGAGACTGACAGGTTCAAACCCAAGATTTTTCTGAGCATTCAGATTCCAATGTTGTTAGGACCAGATTAGAATCAGGCTGAGGATTAATCAGGGAATTATTCATGCTTGTTTTTACCAGTTTGTGGAAGATTTCTTACTGTGGTTAACAGATGAAAGGAATGATGCACCAAGTAGGATTTTTTTGCCATCTGTCTAATTATCTGTTTCCTGAAAGTAAGGAACAGTGAAGAATGTTATTCTTCTGCTTTTATTGAGAATGTTTAAGAGCTTGTCTCACAAAAAGCCTCTGTTCTCAGCTGTTTTGTGCAGTCACGCAAGGCAGCAGGAAGTGTAGCAGCCCACACCTGCTTCAGAGAGGGTGCAAAAATGCAGTATCCAAACTCAGACAGTATGGAACAAAGTGTAGCTTGGCTTGAGGCTAAGGCCCCAGGAGTGGAGTAAGAATGAATCAAACCTAAGTTAAATAGAAACACATTTTGGTGTTAGGTTTTGGTTTGTTTTTCTTTTAAATTTGTGAACAACTTCCTTCACAAGGATTTTTCACCCATGTGATATGAGAGCTTCCCTATCCTTTCATTAGCTCCCAGGGATGGGACTGGGAGGCTGTAACTGGGAATGCATTTGATTGGAACTGGAGACCAAGAGCTGCTGATGGCAGGAGAAACAGGACAGGTTCCTCTGCCCCAGGAGCCCATGCAGCAGCAAGCTGTGCCTGTGTTTCTCTTGCACCTTCTTCTGGACTTGGTTCTCAGCAGAAGAGGCTGCCTTGGCTTTGGCTGCTGCTGGATACCTGGGGAGGGAAAGCTGGGCTGCTTTTGGCCACCTTCTTCAGAGGAAGAGCAGCTGAGCTGAAGGCTTCTCAAACAAGAGATTGTCACTGTCCTGCTCGATTTCCATTTGAATGCCCTTCAGATCAGCAGTGCAGGTACCTCTGACACAAAGCTGCCACAGCACGACTTGATCTGGGCTTTCTAACTGAACTAATAGCTCTTAACTGCCTACAGGGGCTAAAAATACCACCGGTACTTTTCCAAAGTATCACGTTCTATTTCTCCTAGGTAATGGCATTCATTTAGCTTTGTTGTTTCTTCTTTGCTTCTGTTCCTGCTGACGTGGATTTTTACACTTTCAAATCTTTATTCTTCTGCTAGAGAGAGTAGCCAGTCTGTGCCCTGCACAATTTCAGCCCACCTTTGGAGGTGTTTGTGTTTGTTTTCCTAACCACACCGAAAAGTCAGGGCATACAGAAAGCCTAGTGCTGGGTTTGACAGTGTGTAACGCTGAAAAATGACCTTTCCTTTGCAGTTGTATTCAAACTCCTTGACTATGAAGTCACTGGGTGCCTCTTAATATACCACAGTCCCAAATATGAAATATAGTTCTTTCAACCTGTTCAAGGAAAGAACAAGACTTAAAAGGTCTCCTGAAGTACCTACCTCAACAGCACTCTTTTCTCTGTCAAATACTTTAGCATGGCAATTCCAAAAGTTAAATATAAAGTTCTGCTATTTTAGCTTAAAATTAAATCAAGATCCTTGTGTAGAAGATGTACCTGAAGTAAAAGGTTTCCCAACAGGTTATGGGAAGGACAGTAACCAATGGCTGCAGTGTTCTCATTCAGAGTCAACAACAAACCACCTGAGAATCTCCTTTGTTGGAGTGCCTTCCAGACAAAATGTGGTTGATGCTTCTTTACCCTATGTTTTTTGCTTGGTATTTAAAATCCCACAGATGAAAACACCATAAAAAAATAAAGTATTTAGTATTTTGGAGGCATAGTGATCATAAGATCATAATGAGCAATGCCTTTCCTTTTAGAGAAATCTGTACAGTCGTATCTATTTTATATTATTACAATACAAAAAGGAAGGTAGCAGCCTTAAATGTGACACATTTGCCTCAAATTCCAAGCCCAGTTGAGGTCAGATATTTGGTTGACCCAAGCCAGGCTAGCCCCATGGATTTCAACACAACTATGCTAATTTGCTGTGGTCCAAAGTTTGTATTTTTGTGGTGTTTACATGTTACTATTCTTCATTGTTACAAACCATTTCATAAAATGGCTCTTTTAAAAACCTGTAGAAAATAAAAAACAAACCTGCAAAATTAGGTAATTTACTCATTTCTGAAAGCACATTAAACCTGAAAGCACACTTGCTTTTCAGCTGTCTTTCAAGAGTGATTTACAGCCCGGCATTTAATTCCCACAAGAAGAGACTAACATGGAAGATAAAGACAGCACAAAGAAAGCCACATAATAGTATAGCAACTGCTCAGGCACTAGGCTCACCACCTACCATATGTAATTAAGAGTATATAATAGTTACTCTTACTAAAAAAATAATTCAAGATTAATTTCTGATGTAGCTCTATGCTTACAGGCAAATCAAATATGAATCACAATATGATACAAATAACTAGCTCTTGTTTGCTGCTTTGCATGCTTACCATAAAATTTAACTCAATTTATAAAAACTCTGTCTCAAAGGAAATTCCTATAGTGCCATCAAGAATTAACTTACAGCGTCTCTAGGTGGAAAGTATTTTTTAATGCTAACAATGAAAATGAAAATAAAAAATCTCAATTACCCAAATGTTGAGGTCTTAGGCAGTCTTATAATTTAATCTTTAAGCTGGAACTCCAGGGAAATTGCTTAAGAGTTGTCTTTGCTACTTGCCTTTATGCTGAGAGTGGTTTTAAGTGTGAAGAATAGTTAAGAAATCAGTTAAGAAAACATTGATTTGATTTGATGTAGCACAAACACAATGTAACAGCAAGGAGCAGAGCTTCTTCTGAGTAAGGTGGCCCTTAGTGTTACAGGGAATTCAGGGCTTTTGTTAGGCCATATGTGGTGTTGAGTAACCCCTCTTGGCCCAAGGGATGAAGAATACACTCTCATGCTATTTTTTTTTTTTCCTGGATTTTGAGCTTTTTTCAAGTGCAGTGTTTTAGATGTGACTTTCCAAAATAGTCTATAAAAGGTTGTCTCTGTGTAATCAGAAGCTCATATTCCTTCTGTATTTTTCTTTAAATAATCTTAAACTGGAACTTGGCATATGGGGTAAGACTGTTGCTCTTGGCTCCTCCTTCTTACTGCTTCATCTTGTTTAGGTAGTGTGAAGATATGGGAAATCCTCTTCAAAAGGTGTGTTGTGAGTAGAATCTGCCTTGCCCTCCCCTTTTAGATGCAGGGATTGGGAAAATGAGCAGAGATTTTCAGGCTGACACCTCTCTGCACAGAGGAGGTTGTCTAGAGAGGTGTGCCTAGGGAAAGGTTAGGGAAATATATTTTTGGTAGCAGGTTACTGTCTACTTTCTTTGTGTGATTAAAACGTTGTATGCTCAAGGTCTTAAGCTGTGCACATTTTTTGTTTGTTTAGGAACATTTTGCCAAAAACAGTTTCAGCTTTGCTTTTGAGCTGAAGTACCAATATCAGAAAGCTCCTCACAAATTTCTAAACCTTGCTGCTACAGGCATTACTTCAATATCTCAACTTTGCTTTTTTATGAATTTCTCGGTTTTGAAACAGCAGGACTGTTAGAAATCAGAACACAGAAGAAAGCACAGCTTCTTTTAAAAATGGTTGTGGAAGAAGTCCTCTGAGGAACACACTCAGCTCAGAAATGCGCTCAGGAGGGCACTTTGGATTTGTGTGATTGCTCAGGTCACCCAGGGAAGAGTTTTAAATATTTCTTACTTCTCCTTTGTTAATAGATTGGTGAGGAGGAAAATCAACAGGAGTAGGATCTAGATACCTCCTTCTGTGCTGATTTTAAGTTAGATAATTTTATACTGAATTCTTAATATTGTGGATTTTTCTGTACATTAAGTGGAACAGTTTATTCTTGAAAAGCAGGCCAGGTGGTTAACCAAGCCACCACTGTTATAGAACATATATATTTAACTAGTCAGGCTGGTGGGCTCTGAATTGTTCCCTAAGGAAAGTTTGATTTGCTTCATCCAAGCAATCCAAAGCATGGAAGTTCTTCAGAACCATTATTTTTTTAAAAAAAACTACAAGTTTATTCTGGCAACACAGATTTAGTCTGAGTACAAATTGCCCTTTCCTTCATTAGAGATCCATGGATGATTCTTCTGAGAAGGCATGTTGTATTTTTATCTGCTGGGAATGTACTTGTCTTGATGATGATCCTGTATCTGCAAGGTGTCTCTGAGCTTGTGCAATCAGACAGGCTACTGGCTGTTGTAAGACTCGTGCAATATTGCTCTAATCTGTCTCTGCTCGTCATGAAAAATGGATTTTATATGCTTTTAGTTGATTTAAAAAAAATGTGTAAGGGTTTTTTTTAAACCTGAATATGGTGCTCCTCACAAAAAGGATAATTCAGTCATTATTTCCTTGTTATCTGTGTTCTCTTTTCTTGTTCTGCATTGTCCTGTTTCCCATGGGTTCTGTAAACACCGTGTTCGTGTCTGTCTGTGTTCACTGTTCGAGGAGCGGTGCCAGTGCATATATACAGACACATGTATATATCTTCCTGCTCTCAGGGCTGTGGCCTGCATCTGGTGTGCTCATGTAGCTCAGCTGAATGAGCACTGCATATTTATGCCATTTCAAGCATGGTGTGTTGTCCTTGTGGAGGCCGTTTTGAATTTGAGGAGCAGTGTCCCTGCCAAGGACATTGGTTGGCTGTAACTGATGAAGAAGGCAGCTGGCTAAATGTACTTTTACCTCTTGGTGCCACTGTGAACAGGACCTTTCCACTCTCTGCTTTTCCTCTCTTGCATTTAGCTTTCTGATGAGACCAAACCCATACATTTCATGCTGATCAATATAATTTAGCTGCTTCAATATGATTTAGCTATTGTGGCATGAATTCACTGCAGTTCTACAAGTTTAATTTATTTTTATTTATGCTTTTTCGCTATATAAAGAAAGCAATCCTGAAATAAAATCCGTTTTTTAATAGAAGCCCTAATTTGTTTGATAAAACCTTAAAAAAAAAGAAAGATTGCAGTGAAATCCATGTCTTACTGCTATATATTTTCATTAAAAGGTTATTGACATTTTTCTCTCTGTTTCTAAGCTATGACATCATTGCTGGATGGAGTGGTTTACATTAGCATCATTTGTTGAAGTTCTCCAGTAAAGTCTTATTTGTTTTTTTCTAGCTAAACAGGTACACAAGTGATACATCAAATATTTAAGGCATTTGACCATATAGTTGTTGAAAATATGAAAATTTTGGGCTTTGGAATCCAGTCCCATCAATTAACTAAAATAGAAATTGAAATATCCTTATAGTGTCAGTAACAAAAGTCATCCATCTCTATCTTCATTTATGGCAAGCTTTAGTGTGGTTTCATGACTTGCTGATTTTTGCCATCAAATACACAGGAATATTCAATAATTGTGTTTTTAGCCTCATAAAATAGGCAAAACGGAAGTGAGTCTCTGTTTAAATTAGACATGCTGATATTTTAGCTCTCAAATAGAGCAGTTCCTTGGGATGTTGTGGTGTTTGGAGTGAGCTCTCAGGAATTCTTTAAACAAGACTAGTGTCCTTGACTGTAAGTATCTCCCTGTCTGCATTTTTTAGGGCACAGAACCTTGTAATTGTAACTTATCTTGTTTCTTCCAAAGCCTACTGAAGTTACTGTTCCCACTGATTTCAAATTTTGGATCAGGCCCTTCTTTATCCATATAATAGTGCAAGTATTTTTGCTCTGGATGATTTTGTGACCTGAAATGTATCCTTGACTTACGTTTCCATTATAAGCAACAAGATTGAAGTGTGATGATTTATGTAATTTTAAGACCTTTCTTTTCCTCCTTTGAAATGTTTAAAATGTGTGTGTCTTTTAGTAAGTGTTTCATGAATCATCAGACCTTTCTAAATGTGCTTTTTATGAACTGTATATAAAAGAAAGGACCTGAAGATGTATTTTTCAGCTTACGCCATTTCCATTTCTGCTGTTTTACTAACCCATTACTTAGCTTCTCAGTGGATTTAATGAGGAATTATTTAAAGCATTCACAGAAACCATTTGAGAAATAACACAAAAACATTGTGATATAGAAAGCGTGAAAAAGGCTACAGAGCTGAAAAGAAACCTCTGAATGTTCTGAGCCTGTAACTGGAGAAAAATGCATTTCACTATTTTGTTAATGACGAGGTATTATTTCTCTTTTAAAAGCTATCCTTAATACGAGCTACAGGAAAAGGCAAGGCTGGGATATAGCTTTATCACTATACTGTGAGCTAGCAGGCACATTACCACTGAAACACGTGGGCTGATGGGAGAACAGCTCTCTAGATTTGGGATAATTCAGGTCGAAAAGGAAAATACAGGTGAAGTCAGGCAGAAGAAGGAAATGAAGGCTAAAAGCACTCCATGTAGTGTAGCTGTTGTATAGATGAGAGAACTCACCAGGACATAGCCAAGAAGCCTGGCAGGCTCTGGAAAGGCCCTGAGTCAGTGACCCACTGACCCACGGCTGCACGCGCTGTGTGCCAGGCAGTGAGTGGTGCCAGTGGTGCCCCACGAGTCCGTGTGTGGAAATCACCAAGATGGAGAGCATTTCCCTAAATGCCATAAGAGAGCAGCAGTTAAACTCCCTACCTGCTCTTACTCTGGAGAAGCAGTTGTCAGCAAGCCCTCTGTTAGGTTAACTCTGCCTGACCTTGTCCTCAAGTGCTCAGACAGGAGGAGCCTGTGTCAGGAGCTTGTGATTGTAGAAACACTGGGACATTTCTGGGCCTGCTTTGTAACAAAAAGGAGATTGATGTGGGGAAATGACAGGAGATGAGGATTTTAGATTCATCCTGCTGCTGGCCTACTGCATCTTTAGGCAATATATAGATATTGGTAGTTCATGGGAGCTCAGCAGAATTCTCACATCTCTTATTCTTCAAATAGTTTTTAAGAAGACTAAGAAATAAGTAGTGGAAGAATTAATTGTTGTTGTAACTTCTCCAATCAAAATTAATCTAAGTTATTAAGTTTCTTGAATAGCAAGCTTAAGATGTGAGTTACCTGTGTACTTGCACTCTCAACACAGGAATTTCACAGTAGATTATCTTTACCATGAAGAAGGCTGAAAATGATACTTGATTGACACATTTGTCTATCTCCAATCAATGATCCATTATTCAGTCTAATGGAACTGAGGTACAATTCAGACAGTGGGAAATCCCAGATAATGTGAGTGCTGGAAAATGTGCAGGAGCCAAGCTGCACCTGGAGAACTCTATTCAGCTATCCATGTGCAGCTGTGCCAGGATGGGGCTGGCCCTCACTGAGTGGTAGAATGGCTCTGCACAAGGGCCGGTCTCCTACACTGCTCCTTTTGCTCACAGGCCAGGACAAGCTGAGTCAGTCCTGCTCTGAGCAAGCTGGGTTTAATTAGGCCAGCCAGGCTCCAGATGGAACCCCACAGGCTGCTCCACCACAGCCCTCTCCTTCCAGGGCAGCCTGCAGAAACACGGAGCTGTGTCCAGTTTTCAGCTGCCAGACTGATCTGCTGGGGCTGTGTGTAGGGCAGAGGTAACTGTGCTGTTTACAGACTCAACCTGACCCTGGAAGCAGGAGAAGGGAAAGACTCTTCTGTTCTTTGACCTGTGCCATTGTTTGTGGCTTTTTCCAAAGGTAAGTCACAGCTGTCCTATCAGCAGCTGTTCTTTGTGATAACTATTACCTCTTAAAGTTCCTCTTGGCCACGAGAAAGGCCAAAATTTTCTTGGCACTCATTAGAAAAATGAAGATAAATTATAAGTGAAACCAGCTGTCAAATAATTGTATAAACTTATGTCCTTGCCACCCCTGTATATAAACACCCTGTATATAAAGTTTGGGGACTTTTCTCATCCTGTCAGATTGCAGCTTGAAAGCATCTCTACAAATCTCAGCAAGGAGGGCAAGCATTTTAGTACCCTCTGCCCCATTCTTCTTGACATCTCACATTTGTCTTTTGGTTTGGAAATGTCTTTGTTCCTCACCTTTGAGCAGAGAGGATTGATTTATTGTCTTTATAGGTCTTGCTGTGCAATATAATGTGTTTTTACACCTGCACAGCTAGGAGGCTACTGGTCTGTCCTTTTCCCAATACTTTCAACCCATGCTAGTAACCATTCATTCTTTCCCATTAAATTGACATCTCAGGGATGAAAACAATTCCTTACCATATTTAGGGAGATAGCGTCTCTTTTCAAGTAAATTGTCAATAATGGCTTCATAGACATGTTATCAAATTCCTCAGACTTGGTGGAGCAACTTCCATTGGGACTGGGTAGCATAGCACAAAGCCAGATAGCCTGAAAAGTTTTAACTAGGAAAGAAGGAGTTTCTGTTAGTCTAGAGTGACCAATGGGATGCTAGGGAAGGTTTGTTTTAACAGACCCAAAAAGCCTCAGTCTCACATTTTGTGATAAACATTTATTGACAGATTTTAATTTATCAAGAACAGATTTTTCCCAATGTTTTCACATCAGAAATGCAAAATATGTAACAGTACCTGCTGGTTGGTTTGCTGTTTGACTCTCAATTCTACCCTTTCAGATAAAAGGGGGAAAAAAGTTTTCATTGATTAACTGGACTAAATGCATTTAAAAGTATGTTATGCTTATCTTGGGATTCTGAGTAGTCTTGGTGTTTGAGAGCACTGTGTAGAGATTAGGAATTTACTGAGAGCCAAAATGTGCTGAAATGTTCATTGCAGTTTGCTGGGTCCTGAGCAGGTGGGACTGGAAATGCTTGCATGTAGATTTTTCACTGAGGACATTGCTGATGTCAACAGAAGCCAAGCCCATCTCAGAAACAAATAACCCAGTTAAAGACCTGTGTTGACCAGAGTCACCCAGTTCACAGACTGGAGGGCAGAGCACATCTTGTGACACCAGGGAAACATGTTGTTTTTGTGGCTGAGCCAAAGGGAAGCACAGGAAAATACTCTCTTTTTGGTGAGATTTGCTCTCAGCAGATAATTTATAGCAGCACATTCAGTGCTCATGTGAGCAGATGTAGTTTTTCTGCGCCTGGGTTTTTTTTTATGCTCTTACATCAGGAGGTGATTAGCACGATTAGGACTAGGCATTAGGCTCCAAAGGAAAATCAGCCGTGGCTAATCTGTGAGAGGGGAAATCTCTGAGCCCTTTACATCATCCATGTGCAAGTGGCTAAAATGTCAGGAACTGGAAAATCGAAACAGGACTAACATATAGCACTAGTCAAACCTCGAATTTCCAGTAGAGCCAGGGGTGGGTGTTGTTGGATGCTGTCACAAGACTCTGCAGGCACATGTCCTGCTGAATTCAGTGAGAACTGGCATCTGAGTTTCTGCATAAAGCCGTTCCTCTTTGCCATCTGTGGTTGAAATGAACACTAAAATTAATTTCTTTGTTATAGGTTCATAGAATTATAAAGGATTTGAGATCAGCCAGCTCATACCCTGAAATAAATCAAAGTGGTTTATTCCTCACAGCAAGTGAAGATGATGGAAAAATAAGATAGTCTGTATTTAATAACTTTATTAATGATTTTCTTGGTGGTAGTGTCAGAAGACACACCAAAATGTGTAATCTGTACCCGAAGTATCTTTACATAAATGACAGACTATTTTTTCACTCTGTAGCTTGACTGACAGACCCTGAGATTTGACAAGTACAGGTAACAGGCTTCTTTCAAATGTGATTTTAAAATTTATTTTTACCTTTTTGTTTCAATCAAAGAAAGCATGTCTTTCTTACTTTGTCTTTATGGCATGTGACATTAGAATTAGTAAAGACTTTTTTGAAACTTTTAACCTTCAGCAGAGTATTTCAGAAACAAACATTTACTTAATACAGGCAGGAGCTCCTCAGTGGAAAGGTGTCATTTTACGATTGTCATGACATTAGAGAAGAAGGGTGTTATAAATCCTCCAAAATACTTAAAGGGATTAAATATAGAAGGAATAAAGTTAGCTCTCACACAGCTACTTGGACATAAGCAGATAAGAAGCTCCTTTGAATTTGAAATGTGTCTATGTAAGCCATATGCATTCTGCTCAGCTCTTTCCTAGCATAATCCTCAGAAACTTCACTCCTGGAGGATGTAGGAGGACGATTCAGTTGTCTTAAGACATGTGGATCACTAGATCTGGTCCTGATGTGAATGTGAGCCAGATTGCCTGAGCTTTGCTGATGCCAGCTAGAACTGTGTTTCACACCAAGTCAAGGGAGTGTGCTCACACTGAAATAGGTATTTACCCAGCTTGCAGAATCCTCCCAGAATCTGGCTCATTCTGCCAAATGTAGCAGATCAGGATGTATCATAAAATATTTGCACCATGTTTGAGATATTAGAATAGGATCATAAGTCAGGCATTTGTGTTGTTCTGGAAAAGCCTGTCAGAACAATTTCTTCTGTATTAGTGAAAATTATCTGCACCTTTTCATCACACAGCATTCTGTTCTGCATTACTTTCCTCACTGATGACCTTGTATAAACTGTCAGGGATTACTTTGCTTTGGACTTCTGCAAACTATTTTGTTTAGAATAAAGCATTAATTTTATTTTTGTTTTGCTATAATTTTCTGCCTGCAGTTAGCCCCATCTGTCTGTTCCTCAGACACCTCTTATTTCAGCTGAGCTTTGTGCTGAAATGACTATTCTATTCATGACTTAGACATTGCCAACTCTTGCACTCCTCTGCTAAAAGATGCAGTGAGGACTATAGTGACAATACTGGTAAATGAGAGGGGCAGAGAATCCTTTCTTATTTCATTTCTGCTTCTGGACACAATGGTGCTGACACAAGCTGTGCACATATTTTTCTAACCCATGTACTAGAAAATAGGTGCAAACCCTTCTCCTCTTTGCAGAAGCAGGAAGAAACCAGTGATTTGGGTACACTTGCTTCTTACCCACTGGAGGTCAGCACAGATCTTCCCAGGAACTAGGGAGAGGCCCTGTGGGCTGGTAGGAAAGGGAAATGTTATAGCAGTGGATGTGGTGCTCAGTGTTGCTATGAAGGTGTGCTGCTCTGCAGTACCTGATGTCATCTTTTGACAGCAAATTACTTGCATGTTCTTCCACTGATTGACACAAAGGATAGAAGGGGGTTTTGAAACACATTGTAAAGAGAAATTATTATTGGTGTTGAGCTTTAAGTAGCAACTAACTGGAAAAAAAGAACCAAATTCTTTCCAAGTATGTGAAGTTCCCTTGTCTCATTTTTAAGGTTTAGGGGAATACAACCCCATTCCATGAAGGGGTTGAGAATCAGGTTGAAGCAGTCAGGAAGGATGATAGGTCTGCAATTCTAACTGGAGACAAAAAGTAATCTCCAGTAGTTTTTCGTGTGGTCAGAATTTCACCCATAGATTCTAATGTTTGAAAAGACCCTGATGACTCTGTTGTGTGACAATCTGCAGCACACAGACAGTGGAATGAAAGGCCAGGATGCTGTGGGGAAAATGAGCAAATCTTGAGATCTGGAAATCTCAGTAGGCAGTAGTGACTTAGAAAGCAGGGTTGTCTTGTTCAACTACTTTCATGAAGCTCCACAAGTATTATCCAGTCTAAAGCTGTCTTCATATTTTGAATGTCGCAGGAAAACAGCAATGAAGGATTATTTGGCTTTACTGTTATTTAATAAATTAAGAACCATAATACAGCTTTGTAAGTGATTAATGTGGAAACTTCTTTGACAGGGAATTGATTGAATAATCGAGATGGAACTGTGAAACTGACTGCATCAAGTTCTCCCTTTTTCCTACAAAAAACCCCAATCTCACAAGCACTGTTCAGAAATTATAAAGACTTTTTTATGAGCTTTTTATTGTATGTTGTAATGAGATGACACAATTGTTTCTATATGGTTATAAGTTCCTTGGATACATTTTGAGTAGTTTTATTGACACTTTTCATATTAGATGTGAGCCAAACAACTTTACGTGAGCAAAAGAATGAGAAGTACAAGGTTTAAACCCAGACCCTGAATACAGCTCATTATTGCTGTCTGTTTAAACAAAAATTGGCCAAAGCTAAGGGAACACAAATGAAAATGCTTCCAGTGCTTCTTCTGAAAAGGAGAAAAAGGCAACATTGCTATGAGAAAAAAGGTGTTTCTGTCAGAGAAGGCACCAAGAGCACATTCCTCACTAAATCTGTCCCTGAGATGCGTAGCCTGTGTTCTGCTGTTACTAACCCCTTGCTCTGTAATCTCTCTGTATATATGTCTAATTTATCAGTTTCTTGTAGATTGTCAGCAGCCTGCTGCCTCCATACCGCCACACGGCTCACAACTAGCCAGGGGGCCAGATTGCCAGACTGTCAGGTAAACTCCACTAACTCTCCTCTCTTTGCACAGAGCTGCATGCACGCCTGCCACCCCCTCCTCTTCCTCAGACAAAAGCTCTTCACTTTTTCTCTAACAGCAAACTTTCAACAGCTTGAGGAACAGTGGTAATTTCTGCAGTGACAGTACCAACATGAGTCACAGCATTCATGCACTTGTTTCCCTGTAAAAATATGGGAGAAAGTGCAAAGCTGGATCTTGCAGCCCTCATTTGGTATTTTCATGCTGTTTCTCAATGATGTCAAAATAGTAATGAATTAATTTTGTTGCTAGAAAGATTTATTTAAATGGTGGATTTTTAATTTCAGGGGTAGGTGTAGGCTTCCCTTTTATAAGGTGATGCTTTAAAGGCATTTGTGAGATTTTAGAACTTTTAAGTTCTCCCTGACTTGGAAACTCAGACCCAAGGCAATCAGTTTTTAACCTTGTTTTTAAAAGTAAACTGGTGTCCTTGCTCATAGGTGGTGCAAAGGCCAAATCATGCTTCTGGGATGGCTGGGTTAATCAAGGCACAACCCCAAACCTAAGCAAAGCAAAAGGATGTTACAATAATTTTCTTTATCTGCTCATGGTACATTCTGTACAAATACTCAGTTGTGTCTGTGCTCTCATTTGAAATAGGTTACATTATTTTTAGGCCTTTGCCTGAACTACAGCAACCAAGTTAGTGCCTGTCTTTTATTGCCTACGAAATGGAAGTATTATTATCTTCTTTACTATGTAAGAGTAATGTCAAAAAATTCTGGGAAGTTGGTGTAAACTCACTATAATTGAAAAGTATCATTTACCAATTTGCAGTTTGGAGTTCTACAGCTCACTGCAAAAAAACTACAAGTTACATTTAAAATCCTTAAAATGCCAGTGAAGTGATGCTGCTGTATTTTAGATGTGACATCAATTTGAGATTATTAGGTGCTTTGGATACATGGAAGGTTAATGTGAATAAGTCTTGTTTTAACCCTATTTAATTTACAATTTGTATTTAATTTAAATTTGTAATTTATAAATTATAAATTAAAGTCTGTTCTGTTCCTTCCAGAGCTACTCTCCTAGTGGAGAATATGCTCTACTACCATCCCTCTCTAAATGCTAACCCACAGTTTCTTCTGGAATTTTAAAACTTCTCAGAGTAGAAGACCTACCTGATTTTCTACTGATATACATTTATCTGCAAGCATTACCTTCCTCTGATAATTAAAAATGTTGTTAATATTTTAAAAAACTTCAGGTCAGTCATCCTAAAAACAACACCTACCTTACACACTTAGCTGAAAAATTGACTTTCAGGTGGCTTTTGTTTTTTACCACTAGATTGATACTCGTCTGCTGAAGTCAAAACAACATTTTGATATATTTTTGATCTATTCACACTTCTGCCTTGCTTGCCTCAGCCATGTTACCTACCCAGCTTCATAAAGCAGTGAAGCATAACAATAGATTTAGTGCAAGTCAGCATGATGGCATAAGTTGTTGAGTGGTTTAGATAAAGTACTTGGGTTCTGGAGTAAAATTTGAGGGCATTTAAGGACCAGTTAGATGTAATGAGGTTTGGATTTTCTAAATGCAGCAGAGAAGGAAGACGGGCAGCTTGCCCCGCCCTTCCTTGTCCTCTGAGCTCCCTACTGGGATGGCACACATGATTTACATCACAGGGGCATGTCAAATGAGGCAGATGGAAGCTCTGCCCAGCCCTGAAGCCACCCATTTTAAGAGAGAGCTGTGCTTGCTTTTTAAAGTCTCCAACACAATTGTTGCAGCAATGTGGCCTCTCAGTGGCATTTCACTCAGGACTAAGCAAGAGCTTGTGGAGACTTGTGATTCACACAGATGTTTTCCACATCCTGCAATGTCTCATCATGTTCAAACCACTTAATATGCCTGACCCTAGCACAGGTAAATTCACAGAGAGCTCCCCCTCATTCATTATCTATACTATGGTTTTTAAATGGGACTTGCAGAACTGCTGTATTTTTATTAATTGTGACTCCAGTGCATAGGCTTTGGTAAATATCACTAGATATGCTGTGCACAGCTTCAAGCCAAATGAGACTCCAGGGCATACCTAGTCAATTTATTTTAGCTGTGCATTGGTCTTTTTTCTTGAATCTGCATGTTTCAACTGAAACTTGATTGGAGCATCTGTGCGAACTTTCCTTAAGAGATTTTTTTAAAGTAAACTGATGCAACAATGCCTTCCACACATCACCTGCCTTCCACACATCACTTCAGTGTCTAGGCATATGGGACAAGCAGCCAAATCTAGGCCTGCCCTGAAAATTATGGGATGCTGTTCCCCCTTTTTGCCAGCACCTGTAGCTTCCTGTCTGAGGGACTATATTGGACAAGATTAAAACATTGCTATTATCCAATATTAAAAAGAATGTGTCCATCTTTGAATTGTATTCAGGTTTCTGTTGAATGCAGTGAAAACCTCATTTTCAGTATCAGAGGCCAAAACTCTAGACCCAAATTATCTATTAATAAAAAAAACCCCACAGCTCCCCAATACCTCAAATTAAATTCATATTGCCTCTTAATATGAAATAACACTTTTACTTATACAAAGCAGGAAATAAATTTAAGGTAAAATATGCAATCTAGTGCATGCAAAACTTTTGCATTCTGAAAATATCATTGGTCTGTTTATATTTTCCTTTGCTGATTTGTTACAGTTGCAATCAGTGCCAGACAAAGTGAATGACATCTGTAAGACAGAACAGAGTGGTTACAAACACTGAAGGGCTTTGCAAGCTATTTCACAGTTAATTTTAGAAATACATTATTAGCATTTTGAGTGCCAGGGGAAAAAAAATAGCAGAGCTGCATAAAGCCAGACAATAATACTAACACAAAAAAAATTGCACAGACTTTATTCATCAATTGAATAAACACATCCCCAAATGATACCAGCATTTAAAGAGATTTTTACAAAAATGTCTGTGAAAACCAAATGTTTTAAAAACTACGCCTATCCCATGGGGTGAATGTAACAATGTTCTTCCTTAGTCTCTGGTTATAGTCAAAAACTCAGGTTCTTCTGTGTCTCTCTCTTGCTTTGTGTTATTAATCTCCCCTGCCATCCTCTGCTGTCTGTGACTGTCACTGTGTCTGATAGCTCAGCTCCAGGACTTGCTGCCACCACCACCTCTACTGCCGTAAAAAGCACATTGAATGCCATGTGTCACTCTCTGATTCTGATGTATTTTTAATTTATGTACTGCTACAGTTATATCTGCATTAATGAACTGGATGAATTGTGTTTCTGAAGAGAGGAAGGTATAACAGCAGAGTTTTAGAAAAAGATGTAAATCTATTGGAGCTGCAGGTTTGCAGCTGTGATTATATATGCTGCTATACAGGTGCCTGATAGCCTTGCAGTTTTTATTTCTCTTCCTAATGCCCCTAATATTTATTATTGGTTGCAAAGGAAATAGTGAGACAATTTTTGTGTTCCTTGTGTGCACAAAGTGTGCTTGTATTTCAAAGAAAGAAGCAACACAGAATTACCAGGGAAAGAAAATTAATATAATTTCAAGCACAGTGCTTAGAATTGTTAATCTAGCATAGCCTGGGATAGTTTGTACTACAGTTTTTACAGTCATGGCTGGCTTTGTACTGAAGGCCATGCCATGAAGTTATTATGGTTGTTTATGTTTGTGTAGAGGAGTATCTTATGTGACTCAAAGAGGTTCTTTCAGGCCACTGCTGTATGTAGCTGGTTGTAACTACAGCCATTTCCTCAGCAGCCCTCTCCCTTGGAGCATGAGCATCTTTTGTTGCTTATTTTTAAAGAAGGAAGCCCTAAAACACAAACACATCTCTGCTAACCAGCAAGGAATGTGTGCGTTGAGTTTCTGTTCCTCTCTGGCAATTATTGGAGTCCTGTTTAAAAAGAAACAAGGCAGCAAGGGACATGAAAAGCCAGTCTTTGTAGGGTCATGCAATCACCTCCTTGTTTGTCTTCCCCAAATTTGATGTTAAGATTCTAATTCAGTTTTCTATCTCTGAAGGAATAGTGCTTCTCCTAAGCCTGTCTTGAAAACTTAGGAGTTTTCAAGCTGAAGCCAGGAGTTGAATGAATAAGTTTGAGTGTAAAACAGACTTTTTGGGTCAATCTGCAGTCACTCCTGACACCATCATTAGTGTGGAGCAGGTAAAGATCTCGATAAGATGTCTCTGTGGATGCTGTAACTGCATCTGCATGTGGCAGAATATGGCAGAGGGAAAGGATAGATACTGCCATAGAAAGAATTACTTTTTCTGAGGGGTCATAGTCCATAACACCACACACTTTGAGACTGAACTATTAGCTGATCACAAAACAAAGCTTTTGAGGTCCTGAGCTTCTATAACCCCCTCTACCACCCATTTTGCAGTCAGGAAAATCATCTTCAGGAGCATTAATGAGAAACAGCATCTAGCTAATAAGCCCAGAGGCACGAGGGCTGTAGCTCCTGCTGAATTGTAATACCTGTGTATTTGTGGTCAAAGCCTCCTGGTGTCCTCTGATTTAGAAATGTGGACATTGCCATCAAGTTATTTATTCATGGTCCTGCACACTTCTTTCTTTCTTCAGTCAAACACAATGTCATCTCTTTGTTTCCTTCAGTAAATGCTATATATGGAAACTAAAGACATTTTCAGTACCACTGGCATTTCCAGTAGCAGTTTTCCAAACACCTCTGGCATTTCAAATTGATTCACTTCCAGCAATAGGCTAATTGCATTCCTTCAGCCAGTGCTCCAGTAGTCTGTGCTGCAGAGATAATATGTAAAAGCATGGTTTCTAAAGAAGGAAAACAGAAAAGGCAAATTCTCTTGAAGACAGAGACAAAGATGCTGCTGCTTTTTCATATATCACCCTGTTGAACTTGGAATAACTTCAATGCTGTAGAACATTTGAACATTAGGGAAAAAACTCTACCCAGACACATTAAAGAACTGGGGTTTGTGGTATTTTTTTTTCCTTTTTCTTTTTTCTTCCTTCCCTTTTCTTGCATTTTGTTTTGGTATCTTGTTTTTCTAAAGCTCTGCAGCAAGAAGTGGGGTGTGTTTGTGTTAGCTGCCCCTTTTTTTGCTGCTACTCCAGCCTCTGTAAGCTGTTTCAGACCTGCACTGTATGCCAGTGAATGCTCTAAATGCATTCTAGAGCCTTAACAGGTGAATACTGTTATCAGACAAATTGTAAATGAAAAACAGTCAAATGACAGAAGTATATGAGAGAATGAAAAGGATTCAAACAGCACAAAACCCAAAAGATGACAAAGTATAAGAAATCCCCACCCTTTGGGAGTGTAAATTACAAAATATGTAATGGTTGAGGGGCCTGATGAAGAAGGCTACACTGTCTTTGTATAAATGAACTAGTAAATAGGTCACATTCAGTAAGACATCTCATTTTCACAAAGCTGTGAAACCTGATTTCCAGCCTGGCACTGTCCTTCATTTCAAAGAGTGAATCAGCTGCATATAGAAAATCTTTAATACTCACCTGCAACTTGTCCTTCAAATTCACTCCCCCATTTCACAGCTGCATTTTTTCTCCACGCAGCCTTTGTCATCCCAGCATGCAAACAGCAGTTTTGTGCAGGAACTGTGAAGTGGGAAATCTGGGCCACGTCACAAATTCATCCAAATGTCACTGACTTGCTGTGCACTGAGAGTTTTCTTTATGTGTACTGTGTGTCTGAGGATACAGATTTAGAGATGAGGCTTCATCCCCTTTTAAAGTTCATTTCCATCCCTGTACTGTTTACATGATTGTAAAAAGTTTGCCTTGTATTTTAAGCACTTTTTCTCTCTTCTTTTTAATTTTCAGTCCTAATGCTCTTCCAGAAGAGCAGCCACATTCCAGCTCTCAGTGTGCCCCTCTCAGCTGTCTCTCTAAGCCTCCTCCTTACCCCTAATCTTCATATGCAACGTAAGAGAAAATGCAAACAGAGTGGAGCTCATGCAACAAAGGTTGGGGTTGTTCCCAGCGCGTGGGTAGACAATCCTGCCTTGTTGCTGCATTGGCAAGTCTGGATTCATATCCCCTGCTCTGGCAACTGAGGGAAGGTTGAGAAGAAGAACACAAAGCACAGAGCCCAACCTATCAAGAAGACTTTTTATGGTTCCTCTGATTGTACTCAAACTGTGCTATCACAACTGAAGTGTAGTGAAATTTAACATCTTGACAAAAATGTTCCTCCCAGCTGCTTGGCTTTACCTCTGAAATGATGAGAGACTTAAGCCAATGTTAAAAAAATATGTTACAAAAATCCTACCCTCACATCCTCTAAGTTCAGCCATAGGAACCAGTTCAGATTTCCTTTTGTCTTCAAGGGTGTGATATTTATTTCTTACTTTATTTGCACCAGAATTTTGTGTTTATAAAATAGTCCTTTTTTTTTTTTTTTTGTGAGAGAGTTGTATTTAACTAATTTTATTTTTTAAATCCAAGCAGAAATAGCTTCAGTGAAGAATGACTGTGTTAATATTAAAAAGAGGCTTGTTGCATTGGCCAGCATATGGCCAATTTTTATTGCACAAAAATGTTGGAAATGGATTGAATTGGAATGTTAACAATGACTGTATATTTTGCTGCTGCACTGATATTGTTTATGCACTTGTTTTTTTAATTCCTATTACACTAGCTTCTGGTTTTGTTCTAGCTCTTCACTGAAGGATAATTATTAAGCCTAAGAAGGAGATGAAAGGATAATGTTCTGATTTGTTTTCAGTTGTTTGCTTGCATTGTAATTATACTTTTCGCATCATGAATTGGTGCTGTTTTTTGGGATTACTTTCTATTTGGTATCTGAGAAAAAAAATCTAAAATAAGCAAAATGCTGTGTGCTAATTAAAAACATTCTTTCCTCCCACTCCCATATTCAGGATCCTAGCTCAAGGCCTTACCAGGAAAGGCTAGTTTGAATGGGGAAGTCGCGTGCATTTCGTGTGAAGTATTCTGTGGTGAAAGAACTCATGCAGGTAGGGTTGATGGTGTGGATCAAAGTCAGCAGGACTTCACTGTAGTGCATTTTTTCCTTGCCAAAAATCAACAGACACAGAACCTTAGCTCATGTCAGTTTATGACAAATACTCAGGTGATCAACACTACGCAGACTCTATCGCAACAGTGCACAGTGTTCCTAGTTAAAGATTCTTTCCTGTAAAAGCTGAGTAAGCCTGTTTTAGTTCTTAAAAGCAGGGAATTTCAGAACAAAATGAAGGAGAGAGGAATTTATTTTGCACAGTACCTGGCAGCAAGGCAAGTGGCTAAGTGGAGGGTTGTGGTTCAGCACCTGTGGGTTTCCTGTCTGGCTGTCGGCCAGAGGAGCAAGCGTGCAGTGCTGCTGCCTGCCCACTTGCTGGTAACTAGCAGGCTCCCTGGTGTGTTAGGGGGCCTTAATTCATTTACAGAAGAGAGGCTGAGATATTTACACGTGTCTTTATTCCTTCCCTGCAGCACATGTATGGGAAACACAGTGCAGCCTAAGGTACTGGGCAGCTGGGGAAAAAGAATTGCTGCAAGTATGGCTGGAACAATTCTTTCAAATTCTGCCTGAATCTGAGAAAATGAAGTCAGTTTTTTTAGTAACAGTGCTTACCAAATGTTACAATACATGAAACATCAGCAGAGGAAAGAATCGGTGACCACTCAGTGTGCCTAACAAATCATTATTACCATAGTACCAAGAACAAAGGTGCTGTAAATAGAAATATTTTATGTCATCAACAATGTCTGTCGTGTAACCTTGGCAAAGCAGCTGAGCTATTGTAACAAAACACTCAGAGATAGAGAAAATAGGAAGAAACTGATACCCAGTCCTGATCAGATCAAACAGCTAACACTCGGAGTGTTTTGACTTTGGTTTCCATGGGGTTCAAATGATTCTTCTCATGTACCTTTACATCACTGGTCAGTATCATAGTTAACCTGCCTGTTGTCTTGTCATAGAAAGGTCAAGTGAAACCTCATTCAGCTCTATCATTATGTCTGACACTGAGTTTAACTGCTGTTTTGATTTTTTAAAAAAACCCCACAGTCTTTTGTCTGAGGCAAATTCAGCTTTCAAAAAGCACCTCCAGATTCCTGACCTTGTCTGACTGGTGTATGAATATCTGCATCCAACAAAGCTACTCTGTATTGTTAACAAGAGAAGGAATTTGCATAGCACTTTGAATACAGTTACCACTGACTGCACTTGGAATAGTTTTTCCTATTTTCATATCCAAATCAAAGGCATTTTCCTAAACTTTAGTTAAGCAGTAATTCAGTGAAATACATTTCCTTTCTCTATAGATACAAATTTATGGGGGGGAAAAAAGGGTATCCAGACAGTTGAGAAACATATGCATGTCCATGTGGATCTAGAGTTATGGAAGAACATTCAGTGGCATAGAAGTTGTGGCCCTGTTTTATAGAAATAAAATTTTTTATTCTATTAAGTTTTAAATTTTTAATTTCCAATTTTTCAATTTACATTTTTTTATATGTAATAAAATGCAATTGTTGGAAATGTAAGAGAACTAGAAACAAACCAACTTCAGTGTACAAATGGTTGTAGTTGTTGCATTGTAACTTACAAAACTCTGTAGGTCCTTGGGACAACTTTTATCAGTTAACCAGTATAAAATAAAATACATACATTGAACTTAAGATGAAAACCTCTTCTTTGTTATATATTGATTGATAACATGAAACTTTGTGAGAGATTTTGTAGGACATATTTACATGCAGACAACACCAGAAACAAAAGCCTGGGGATTTTTAAGGGTCGCAAAATACTACGTTTTGCCCATTTAAAATTAATTTATATTGTGTTGATATCTATTCTGATTTTTAAGGATTAAGAAATAATTATACATATATTTGTAATGATTGAGCATACTTAGAAACACTACTATGTGTTCTACTCAGTAAGGAAGCAATTCAAGTCCTGCTCTGACTTTTGTGTCTGAAACGCAGCTTTTCTTCTCTATGATGGCCTTGAAATTTCTTTGAATTTGAACTAGTCTACTCAAAATAGGGACATTTAGGTCAAAATAGGGGCATTTTGGTTTGGGTTTTATTTTCTGATGTAGTGAAAAATTATTCCTTGTTCAGTGAAATGATCTGCTTGTGAAAATCCAGTTTATAGGAAATGTGTGAGGAAAAAAAGAAAAGGAAAGAGGAAAAAAAATCAAATATAAAGGGAGAAAAAGACAAAAAATAAATTATAAAATGTAAGAGTATGGAAAAATATATTTTCTATCAGTCAGAATATATATGGAGGTTTTGCAGAAAGAGAGCATATAACCATTTTTCATGCTAATTGTATAGAATTTTCTGCCTCCTAAATGGAGGAAATAGTGATATTCTTTCTGATTGATCTGACTGACAGGTTGGCATCTCTGTGCTTTCTCTATCCACATTTTTCACAGTAAATTAATGTAATCATAGCTATACAGCAGAGTTCATAGAATGAAACTGTAATTAACGCTGCAAGTTTTAATGCCAAGCTGATTTTCAGTTTACTTTTTATTTAAAAAAAAAGGATGTTGTTTAAGCCATTTGCCATATTAATGTGTGTACATAATATTATGAAATATAACCTCACTTATGAAATATGACCTCACCTATGAAGGCTGCTCACCCTACTTCTGTTGGAAGTACTTAAGTAAGCTGTTAGTAAATTCTGACCCAGTCCTTATCCCGCTGGGAATGACACCCAGAGTCCAGGCCCTAATTTTGGTACCAACTTTATTGTGCATCCTGCAATGCCAAAGTCAGTAGCTGTGCTGCCAGCTCCACTTATAGCTGGATTCATCATTATCCTCATCCTCATGAGGTACAGATTACATCAGCCTTTCTGAGGTCTGTTCCTTTCTTTGGCAGAAGATGCATATCCGCTGAGGTTACAGTCAATTTCTTCCTTTTGTTCCTCGGAAATCTTCATTTGAGAATGGCAGGGACTGATGTTTTACCTTTGAAGTATGATAATTGCTATAGTTACCTCTTTAAAAATTCCAGTCACCACTTTTTCTTCAGTTTTCCTTTGCTGTGTGTGCAGTGAGTCTGAAAGGGATATAAACTATTCAGACGTTTTTTAACCATTAAGGTTTTTTTTTCTTTTAGTGTAATTAAGCATCCTGTGGAAAAGAAATAAATAATTTTTGCCTTCAGGCACAAATGCATCAAAATATGCAATGGAAAATGTGTGCATGACATTGTTAACATCGTGTAGCTTCTCCATATCCATAACTAAGCTAGAAAATTCTTATTTCTTGTGTGATATGCATATTCCTCTTGCTAGAAGGGCAAGAGAACTATCACAGAGAGTCTGTATCTTTCATTTGGAGGTGCAGAGCTTAAATCCTTATTGGTTTTTAATCTGTTTCCTGTGGAGTTCTTGAAAATCCCCTTTGTAAAATGTAATGGCAACCAAGTGACAAACTGACAAAAGGTGAAGGAAAAATCCAGTGTTTCATTACTAAAGTTAATGAGTGGGCAGACTCTGGGTGATAGAGCCTTGTATTTTGAAAATGTCTTTCTACAAAGCTTTCTATTTGTTTTCATTATCATAATCTGCTGTAAAAGAGTGGATGAGAGTGTATGTTTTTTCTCAGTGTTAGTAATCTGAGTTTTTATTGAATATGTGGTTACTTGATTTCAAAAATATTTTGGAAAATCAATAAACGGAAGCATTTGATACAAGTTTCAAGTAGACTGGCTTGCTAGCTAGTTGGTATTTTAACAGCTATGAACAAGAAATAAGAGTGATCTAGCTTATTTTATTATTATTTCTCCAGTTCACAGATATGGCTATGTGTGCTATGCCAGTGGTTAAATTAAGTCCATTTTATTACTTATTGCCCTATTGATTTTCAGCCCTGTGGTTTGACTGTTAAAGGGTTAATTAACTTGATCCTTTGTAAACAATTAAAAAAAAAAAGAAAACTGATGTTTTGTGACTTTTGTAATCTATTGAATGTTTCCATTTGCATGATGTTCTGTATTTAATGAACCATACAGATTGCTGTGTTCCTTTCAAAAGAGTTTTAGCATTGGTGGAGTTTGTGACAGACACAAATTTGTATACTGTATGTTTATTGCTGTAATAACTCAGCTACTCTTATGTTGAATTGACATTATGTTGTCCTGCCTTCTTGGGGTTAAATGATGAAGTGTTTCTAGGTGGTGAAGAATATAAAAGTATATATGTTCATTTGCTAAAGACTGAGTATTGGAAACTCTTCTTGTTGCTACTTTATGCTAAAAGCAAAAAAGATAAATAATTCTTGTTTCCAAAAATGCATCATTTATTTTTAAAATTGAAGTAATTCTCATGTTAACTTTTCCTTGTCCTTGTAGACAATCCTAGATTAATACCTTGTGAGGGATTCATAAAGTCTGTGCTTGTACATGTGTAATATGATCATGCAGTCAAATGGTTGGGAAAAACACTCTAGTGCTGAAAAAAATAATTAAAAGAAGCTGATATACTGATTCTTACATCTTTCTGTTCTGATTAAAATTACAGTGTAATGCATAACTGTTCCAGTGAATAAACTGGCCATTTTTGTTCATTTAACACCATTCTGTCTGGTCTACTTCTATTTACAGTGCTTAGGTTTGCAGTGCCTAGACTGAGAATTTCACAAACATTTAGTTCTTAGCAATCAAAGATTGTAAGTTTAAAAGGTACCAAACAGGAAATTAAGAAGGGAGATCAACATTAAAAGAAAAGGGAATCAGAAGTAAAGCCACGATGCTTCCTCTGTTTTCTGAGTTTGAGGCAGATACTAAAATATAGTTTCCCCATACAGTGTTTCGAACAGATTTGAGTGATCTCTGAAATGCTGCAACATCTGCATAAACTTTCAGCAGAAGAATGCTTTGTAAGATGCAAATCTCCATCCTCAGGGGATGTGGAAGCAAAAGAGCTGAAGTCAACATAAATTTGGCTTGAGAATGCTGTAGCATACCTGCATTTTTGCAGCAAGAAACATCCTTTTCCCTTGCAAAGAGGTGAGAATCCCCCCTCACTGACCCAGGAAGTTGGTCTGCTACAGCTCCTCCAGTGAACCTTGCTGTTCAAAGGGTCCCTGAGGGGTAGGAAATGTTCAACTTTTAGAAATGGGTCAGGAAGTTTCTGGAGGAAGGATTCCATCCCCAAGCCTGCTGTGATGTTTGACTCAATGGGAACTATTGGACAGCTGGGTTGGTTTTCGGCTGGCTGGGGAGGTGCTTTGGATAGCAACACTAAATGTGCATGGTGGCAGAAATGGAATCCAAGAGCTGATATTTGTCTTAGGTTCTTCCCACTTGTCTCTTTCTTCATTTTTCTCACCTAGCAGGGGTTGGCCTCCCACGTTACCTGTGCTCATCGCAGAAATGCCTTTGGCAACAGTTTTCCACGATCATTTGGCAGAAGAGTGACTGCTGGAAGTTTTTACACTGGGCATTCCTCTTCTTCAGTCTTGAATTAAGGGTTTCTGTCAGTTGAAAAAAGAAGGGGAAAGCAGAGCTCTCTTCTTCAGTGTGCTTTAAAAGCAGTTTCACAGGGGACTACCCCTTGTGGGAATGTTCTCATTTCGAAGTTGATTTGAGAAACTTCTTACCCATATTGCTCCTTCCCCTTCCTCTGTGTCACCCCTTCAGCAGGGCCTGTGCAGCACTCTGAGAGGCAGTGGTATGAGTAAGGTCACTGGAATAGTCTGGGATAGTCCCCAATCCACCAAACAAAACCCACCTCCCCAAAGTGTAAGTTTTGTTAAAGAAAGTAACTGTGTAATTTCTGCCTTGGGGAGAACTAATACTCCATATTCTGGAGCAGGAGGTAACTTCTGACCATTGAACTGTTGGTTTTCTGAGAGATATATATATATATATGCCAGATTTTAATGGAAAATATCCTGAAGCTGAAGTTTGCAGTTACTGTCACAGCAAGTCTTGGTTTCTGGATACTTCCCATAACAAATCCTGCAGTTATGCATAAAAGAAATGCAGAGCACTCCCAGTTATTACCTAAAGGAAGCAGGAGCTGTGGTTTGACTCTCCTAACACTATAAAACACTGACAGGGCACTGGCAAGTTAGGTATGCAGGAAAAATTACTGCATAATTTTGAACAATGTTGAAGCCCAGGTTTCATTTGACCAATTATAAGAACGGAGATACTGATTATGAAGAGGGCCTGACAGCCACATCTTCTACAGCCTGTGAACACCAAACATAGAAGATTTTATATATAGAACAAGATAGGGAAGATGGAACTAAAATAGATAGTCATAATTATGTGCATCCTGGGAAAAATTATTTGGAATAAAGCCAGTTCTCATCTATTTGTTTATGGTAAAGTCACAGGCACAACTACTTTCTTCCTAGTAGAAGGTTTGAGTAATTCCCTTAATGGAAGAAGAAAGTCTTAACTTTGCACAAAAATGTGGCTCAGTGCTCCAGTTGACAACTCAGCAGAATCTTAATAATGCAGTAAGAAATACTGACCTTTGCAAGAAGGATTCCTTCCTGACCAGAGTGTTATATTAGAAAACACATATTTCCTTCATTATTATTTATAAATTTCCTTCTATTGTATTGGATGTATCCAACTTCAGGAATATGATTTCTTAGCTGGTTTTAGAAAAAAAAATAATTTATTGCAATAACAATTTATGACTGAGAAAATGTTATTTGTGAGAAAGCTCCATAAGAGTGGGGAAAAAGAAGGACTTTCACATCCCTTAAGTGAGTTATCAGGAAACTTCGGAGAAAAATATAGAGGCAGTTGTATCCATTTAAATTAATTCACAGGATTCCCTACCTGGAGAGGGCTTTCATCTTTATAAGCATTGATTATGTATCTCTAGGAAATTGATTTTTGCTATTCAATGCTGTCATATTGGTTAAGGTATTAAAACTGAGGCTATTTACTCGGATTGGAAACATGACATGGAAAGTGACATTGAGTGCAGATCTTCCTTGAAAGGCAAATTCTGAATGTACAGATGTGGGCCCAATATTTGGTGACTAGTTTGTGATTCAACTTCAGCCTTGCAAACCATAAAATTAGAACTTGTATAAACGCACTCAATACAAACACCAACAATCTCAAAGTCCTACACTTCTTAAAAAGAAAATGCCTCTGTGAAGCCACCTTGGCTTTCAAAGGTTTTTGTTATCTTAGACAAATGCAGAGTAACTCTTTTTATCTTCAGAGCACTCTATGCATATTAATTCTTTCCCAAAACATGCTTGCAAATTGGGTACTGTTATCTCTCCCCTACAGATAGGCAAATTACGAGTGTGTGATGGGAAGACATCAACACTCAATAAAGTGTAATCCTTCACCTCTCCACATACCTCACCCTGCACACACTGAAACGCCAAAGTGGTTTTTAGATGTTGTCAGGAAGGTGAGTTATTTACTCCCTGTGGTACAGACATTGCCCCAGAACCTGCATTGCTCAAATGCTGGTTCAGAGCTTGTTCCCTGTTCCTGCAGTGCTTGGTATTAATAGAGCCTCACTATAAATAGCTGGAGTTTAACATCCTCTTGCTGGTTTTAATTTCTGCAGACCTATGCCCTCCTTCTGACTGTCTGCCAGGCTTGTAAACCAAAAAGGCAGTTTGACTCACCAGACCCAAGACAAAAATAATGCCTAAACATGGGAAAACGTTTCTTTCCCCAACAATGTTAGCTCAGTAAAATATAGATGTTCTTATTCTGGTAAAGAACTTGAATTTCCTTTTAAGTGACTACAACCCATTAAAAGGGTGTTCATAATCATGAATCTGTGACAAAGCACAAAATATTCCGGAGGTTCTGAAGTCTCAGACCCCTCATCTGTGCAGTTATGCTTAGTTTATCTCTGCTGGAATATAAACACATGGCACATTTCAGTATGGGAAGGTACAGCCATTTTCAGTGCATAAAGCCTTGCATATATATACACTATAAAGATTGTTTGAAGTACTGTGTTCCAAAGTTAGACAATGTTAGATGTCTGGAGGTAAAAATAAGTTTAAAAAATTGTAAGTATGAATAGAATGTTATTTTTTTAGATTCAGGATAAACCAGCAAGTTTAAGTGGAATATGAGCAGCATTTATATCCTTTTCACAGTCATATAATAGCATTTCATCCCAGAAACATCCAAGGGAGTCTGTGGAATGCAGAACAGAATGGAGGAAAACAAGGGAGGAAAACTTGAGAGGAGTCTGCAAATGCAGCAATAGCTTTGAAGTCTTCCTGTTTTAAGTCACCATAAATTATTAAGAAGCATGCTGAAACTCCTGTGCATGTACCATATGCCTTCTTAGAAGTAATATGAAGTACTTGACAACTAGGTTTTTACAACAAGCGAAAAAACAAAGTTAAGGCGGTATTGCAATATTGAGACTGGTATATTTTCTTCCAGAGCTGGAAGTTATAATTAGGCCTTTATTTTCACAACATGTTTTATCAGCAATTTGCTCTGCCTGTGTGTATTTGCTAAGCTGAGAACCAAAACATTTTCCTTTACTTTATAGGTAAGCATTCACAGAGGGACAATGGTTAATATTTAATGTATCCAGCACTTTAGCAGTACATGATTCTTCAAACAAAGCACCTCTCCTATGGAGACAGGTGGAGGGAGCTGGAGTTGTTCAGCCTGGAGAGAAGGCTCCAGGGAAATCCTAGAGCACTTTCAGTACCTAAAGGGGCCTGCAAGAGAGCTAGAGAGGCCCTTTTTACAAGGCCATGCCAGGATAGGGCAAGAGGTGATAGCTTTAAACTGAAAGAGGGTGGTTTTGTTTAGATCTTAGGAGGACATCTTAGCTGTGGGGGTGGTGAGGCTCTGGAACAGGTTAGCCATGGAAATGGTGGATGCCCAATCCCTGGAAATGTCCACGGCCAGGTTGGATGGGACTCTGAGCAACATGATTTAGTGGAAGGTGTCCCTGCACGTGGCAGGGGGTTGGAACTGGACAATCTTTATAGCCCCTTCAAACCCAAACCATTCCATTATTCTAGGGTTCTACCATCCCATGCATCATATCCTCAATGGAAGACAGCAGGTTTTGGCAATAAAAGCAGAGCAAAGTGGCAAAGAGCACTTAGTTTCATGGTCACTCACTTGCAGGAGGACAGAGCCTCTGGTCCCAGCCCATCCCAGAGCTTGTGAGCCCCACACAGGCAACATGCCAGAGGAACAATTCACAGCAGCCACCAGCTCCTTCCACACAGCATGTCATCTTTTTCCCTGGAGTCACTACTGAGTGTCCCATCACCTAACCAGGCATGGGCCCCTCTGAGAAAAGGGAGAAGCTGCAGGGCTTCCCAGGAGATGGTGGGTAGGAGCTGGCTGCTGTCACCAGTGGATTAGCACAGCCCACCACCAGCTCCCTTTGGGGAAAACACTCCCAGGACCTTGCTGGCATGTATTTTCATATATTTCTTCACAAGGAACTGCTGGGCCATATTATTAGTGTTCCTTAATTTGTTAATTCACAATTTTCAACACTGAATTTAACCTGATCTGGCAAAAAGCTAGATTTTGGAGGTGGGCTACACCTAAAAGAGTTGCCACTCTTGCCTTGGGAATTGTACCCCACTGAAGTGTTTCAAATGACCACTTCTTTTTAATTTTTTTTTGAAGTGGCTGTTGATTGTCACTACAGAATAAAAGATGAAATAGAAAAGTAAAACCTTTTCTTGAGCATCGCTTAATTTCTCTTTCCTTTCTGCTAACATGACCTTACAGAAGTTTGTTTTCACCTGTAGTTAATGCAAATCAAACCTAAAGAAGTGTTGCTAATGGTATCTAAATGTCTGACACCAACAGGATAGCCAGACACATTTCATTATTCTGTGGTGATGATAATGAAGAATGTTCTAACTTCTAAAAGCAATCAGTCTCTGTTAAATGAGTGCTGTTCTGCAAAACTTACCTAACAAAAGTGATTAGAGGGAGCAATTACTCCCTCTAAACAGCAATCCTTCAGTAAAACTAAGGGATATGTTTGATACCTTTACCTCAACGTGTTTTCAGTAAATTCCAAGAATTTGCTTGCAACAGACCAAATGCTTCTGTGCCACAAGAAGAGGGGTGAGACAAAATTAACAAGGCAAAACGTAGCAGGGATGTTTCTTCCTCTAATTGTCATATTGCTGTTCTTGCAAAGCTACATGTTAGCACCCATCTGTGTGGTAGAGGAAGAAACCCTTGCTCTAGGGGGATATAAATAGGATTTTTTATTACAGTGGCTGGAGGTGGACAAAACCTGCTGTTGGATAGTTCCCATCATTTTCATCAGTGGGGGCCAAGATGGCAACAGGGAGAAGGAGATTAAACATAACATTATTCCCTCTTACACAGCCAAGCAAGGCAGAACAAAGGTTTGTATTATATTATATCAGAAGCATTGTTTGGATGAAAGAAACCTGGATTTTCTTCTGAGTGATATAAACCCATCCAGTTTTGCTACAGCAGTTAATACTTAGGATTTGTCTGACCCCTCTTAGATTGCTTGTTGTGGGTTACTTCTGATGTTTGACTCCAATTCCCGCTGCTGACCCTGCAGCTCCTTCTCACGGGGAAGTAAAGCCATTCCCAATGTACAGCAGCAAGTAACAAAAGAGCCCAAGTGCATCTTTTTGTGGAAAGCAGCATAATGGCACACCTTCAGGATCCCCACCCTGTTCTGACACACACGCTGGGTGCTGCGCAGGGAGGAAGCTCCAGGCCTGAGTCCCTGTGCTCCTTGTAAGCCACTCCCCAGGCCAAGAAGCAGAGCATGCAGCCTCAGGCTGAAAGCCACATTATGTCTTTGGGTGCTGGCTCCTGTGCTTGCCTGCATCACCCTTTAAGGGAGGTTGAGTATCTGCCTCAAATTCGCTTGCTTAGCCTGTGTATCAGTTTCACACACTGCAGTGGCTTTGGGCATTGTAGCTGCTGCTGCTGTTGGAAGAGACTTTTCATCTGAAATGTGCATGAGGGTCTGAGATGAGTGAAATTCTTCTCTAATTAGTATCCTGCTCGATCTTTCGCTCTACCGGTTCTTGTTCCTCATTATATTTCCCTGCTGGCAGAACTGGTTTGTGGCTTAAATGCAGTTCACAGAAGATTCAGGTTGTTTGATGAGTTATACAATAACTTAGGCAGGACTTGGCTTGGATACCTATGTATTTAATATGGATTTTCTATATTATAGCCTACATTTTAATTCAATTTCATACCTAACAGAAAGGCAGTTTTCTCTCAGACCTCTGAGAAGGCACTGTCCAAATCTGTTCTAAATAAACTACTCTAAACAAGGTGATGTTTGTAATGTTTAGAAAGTTTTATAAATGTTCTTGTGTTAGGTGCCGAGTTCATGCATCTTCTTTCTCAGGTCCTGTGGATTAATGCTCTAAAAATATGTTGCTACACAGATTTGCTGTGGGGTACAGCACAAAACAGTACTCAGAGAAATCAAAGCTAGAGGCCTGGAACAGGTTTATAGTGCAACTGTGGAGAAAATAAAGTTAAATTCCAGCAGAAATAAAGAATCTTGACCAATGGCAACAACAGAAATGGTCTCACTCAAGGAGTTAGTTAAAATCAAGTCTTCTGAATGTTGTTTCCATTAGTAAAAGGTTAATCCAAAGAGGTTGGCTGGAGGAACAATGGTTTACATGCAAAGTGAAGCATTTATTTTCTCACAAACTAAACTAAAAGATTGCCTGTAAAATGCTGTTTCCCTGAATGCCTCAGGTCTCCAGCAGCACAAGATGAGTTCTTCCAAGACTTTCACACACCAGAAGTGCTCTTTCAACTTTTTCTTGAGGCTCTCCAGCTGTCCTTGCTTTCCTTCTCCACCTGTGTGCCCTTCTGTTGCTCCTCCCACACGCAAAGAAGGAACAGCTAAATCAAGTCTCCACCTCTGCATTTCTCAGTGCTCCCACAGAAAAACTTGGAGCCAGCTATTGCCCACGCTGGTGGGCTGTGGCTTGCTGGTGACCAGGCACCAGAGGGGTGTGTAACTCCTCCTGCACTTTGCCTGGGCTGGGAGCTGCACTGCGAGGCTCTTAGCCAAGCACTGCCAGTGTCTGACCTCGATGTACTTTAAGCAGTATTGGCAGTACTGTCTACATGTAAACTTATTTTTCTGTTCTCAAATCCCTTCTCCCGTTATTACACTAATCTTTTAATCATTTAGGGTGATGTTGTCCAAGATAATGCCTATCTCTGATCGACCTTTTACACTTAAAATGTTTTTCCTCTTGCCGATGTTGCCAAAGGACGCTCTGTCTGTGCCCGGAGATGGAGAACAAGAGGGATTGAGAGTGTATAGAAAAGGAGGAAGGTCGTGCCAGAAGGGGCGGAAGTTTTCTACCCTGTCAGAGCAGGCGGAACAGAGCAGTGGCTGAGGTAGAGCAGCTCAGAGCCAGCTTGAACCAGCTGCTCCAGGTCTGTGTGTAACTAATTGAAAAGAGAGACACTAAGCTACTCTGGGAATCCTGCCCCACACTGCAGTGTGCAAATGCTCTGCAGTTACCGTGAGTTTACTGTCTGCCTGAATTTCCTCTTTCACAGGCTGTCACCTCACTGCTTTAAATATTTCAGTGTGCTTCAGGGGGATTTTCTCAAGAAAAGGAGCTCTCGTGACCAATTTTCCGATTCTACAGAGTTGGCATACTTCTCGCTTCTGAGGTGACCTTTATTTTCCAGAGTGACACTGTAATAAGTTACCACTCACTGATAACATCTCAGAGAACAAAATTAGCACCGTTCCTAGCATTTGGTTAAGATATGTAGGGTGTGTTTGCCCTTGCTTTCTTTGCTGCTTTCCTTCCAGGAGCAAAGCTCCGTGTTTAAAGAGGTAAGTACAAAGTTCAGTAATAAGGCAAACATGCATCTCCATATGCCTAGCCTCAGTCAGGTGGCTGAGGTCAGGAGATAAATCAGTCTTTTATCTCTGAGTCACTGCTTTTTTGTATGTTCACAGAAGTCCAATCTGATGTTTGCAATTGCAAGCAGACAAAAAGTATCCAGGAGATGATCTGGCTGCTTCATTTGTATCTGGAACCGAAGGGGGTGGCTGTAAGATACCAACCCTCTTCTGGCAGAGAATGATTATGAGACCAAAAGAGTAAAATCATTAGCACATGGTGGCAGATGTCCCAGCTGCACCAGTTCTTCCCCCCTGCTCGCTGCTGACCTTCTCTCTGACACTCAAAGCAGAAGCTCCCCTCATACGGCTTCGTCTCATGACCCTTCACTGCAGCACCAGTGGTGTGGGAGAACCACCACGCCCTCTCCCTCCTGCCGTGCCTCCCAGGGGTCAGACACTGCCGGGGCTTCACACAGGTGGGCCCCTGACATCAGCAGGTGCTGTGTTACCATCCTGCATGCCAAGAAAGCCAGCTGGAAAAGACTCAGCAGGATCCTCACCCTGTAGCACAGGACTTGGGAGGAAGCTGATACCCTCTGCAGATGGGGCCGTGCTGTACACATGGCTTTGTGGGTGCTGATTAAAGGTATCCTTGTCCCTTGAGAGTCAAGGAAGTTGTGAAGTCAGCAGCTTGCCTGAGCAGTCCACAAAATCTCATTTTGGAATATGTAAAAGCCCAAGAGTGGCTGTATGTGTCAAATGAAAGGTCTTGCCTGCCTACTTCCCATCTCTGACAGTGGTCAAAAAGAGATGTAAGAGCAGGGTAAGTACAGAGGGGTTCACGCCAGAATATTCTTCCAAGCCCCAGCAATTCACCTGTTTCCTGGCAACTAAAGGTTGTGTTGGACCACTGCCAAAGGGATATCATCCCTGGAGTGTAGCTGACTGCACGCCTCTTTTGTGAGGAAATCCTCCAACTACAGCTGATGGCAAATGAGGCAGCGTGTTCCAAAACAGGAGGCCACCTTTAGGGAAGCCCTTAAACCTTGGGTTTCCGAAGCCCAGGAAATCCCTGGGTAGTGGGAACACTGCTTCTCAACTGATTTGCCTCACACTGCACCACATAAAGCTTCCTGACAGACTTCAAAGCTCTTAACAGGCTGCTCTCACAATGGCACAGGTGGAGATGTTCTGCCTCTGAACATCATGTCTTGGTTAGCCAGGTGAACAGGTGCTTTCAGACGCTGTTGCTGTGGAAGTCATTGCAATCTCAAAGCAGCACAGCCTCCCGATTGCCTCTCTCACTGATGAAAATGTAGAGACTTTGGCAAAGAAGCAAGGGTTTTGGCCTGAATGGAATTATTACTGATGAAAGTATTGCAGCTCCGTGCCTGGCATCAAAACCCACTTTTAAGTGCTGGGACTCAGAGCTGCCTTTGAGAATGTTCTCGTCGGACCCAGGGACTGCGTTACGGCCGGCTCGTTTGATGTACACTGACACGTCTGACAGGAGTTGGCCTCCCCGGCCAGGGCAGGCAGTGCGGAGGCGAGCGCGGCGGAGCAGCGGGGAGCGCGGCCGGTCCTGGCGGCTCTCCCGAACCGACCGTGGGAACGGGAACGGGAACGGGAACGGGGCCGGGAACGGGAACGGGAACGGGGCCGGGGTCTGCCGGCGAGGCTCCGGGAGGAAGCAGAGCAGGTGCGCTGCCCGCGGGGGGAACTTGCGCCGCGGGCGCCCGGCTCGGAGAAGACGCCGCGCATCCTTGGGCCGGGCCGGGCCGGGCCGGGCGCGGAGGGCTGTGACTCACCATGCAGGCGGGCAGCCTCGCCCGGGGCCGGCGGCCGCTGGGCAGGTAGCGAGGGCAGGGCTGNTCCGTCCTTCTCCGTTTCTCCGCCGCCCCGAGGATGAGCGGAGCCGAGGGCGTGCCCTTCAGGAGGGTGGCGATCCGCAGGAAACCCAGCGCCGGGGCCGGCGGAGCAGCGCCCAGCGGCCCCGCGGGGGCTCCCGGCCCGAGCACGCCCTCAGGTAACAGCGCATCGCTGCCGGGGCAGCGGGCGAGCATCGCTCTGTCCGCGGGTCGGGGCGGGCTGGCTCCCACGGGCTTCCGCGCCCGTCGGCGACAAACACAAGGGGCTGTTGTCCCGTCAAAGCCGGGGGAGGTTCGCGGGTCAACTTCTGCCGGGCCGCTGCTCACAGGGGCTGGGCTCGGGGGCTTATGAGGAGAAAGCCCCTCGGGCCGTGAGAGCCGCGGACAGCTCGGCTCATACCTCCAACACAAAATGTACTTGGGTTGTACTTTGTATTCATATCTCTGTTTGTTACACTGTTATGTATTAGAGTTTTATAACGTATTTTTATACCTAAGACTCTTATACTAACAGTTCTTAGGATGGCAGGAAAGCAGTGTTCCCCCTCTGACAGATGATGTCTTGCACCTGACCCTCTCCAGCGCCTCTTTCTTTTCCCCCTTCAGCAACAACCTGTGCCAGACTTGTTTGACACGTTACACTTCAGAAGGCAGCTGCGACAGTGCTCATGCATAGTGTTAAAAGGGACAATCAGACTCAGGCTGGTTACCTGTGTTACCTGGCTGCCCTGAAGAAGTACCCTGTCATAAAATCTGAACTTCAGAAAGTTGTCCTTTATCAGCACGTTAACACACGCACCATTTCTAGGTCAGAACTCTGTGATGTGACAGCAAGTGTGGCGTGCTGTGCTTGCGGTGTCACAGCATCTCGGTTTTATGGGTGTGCAAGGGCAAAGTGGGTGAAATAAAGCCTGAAATCTCTGATGTATGCTTGTTATGGTGTTGGGAATTATGACATGTCAAATGCTAGGATGGGATATTTTGCTTGGAAACAGTTTTCCATGACTTCCTGGGCAAGAGGCCTGCTTAATTTAACTATGAGTATGCCCAGAGAAGAACAGACTATCACAGGATCTTTTATTTTAGCTTTAATTTGTAGTGACTTTGGATTTGTCCATGAAACCACAATTTTTTATTGGTGGTGGGATTTTTTTCTCCAAGGCTTTATGTGTTTGTTGACATTGGGAAAGAGGAATTGGCAATTGTGTTTGCAGCATGTAGACTTGGATTTTTAATCTCCTCTAATAGAGGCATACTTACAGCCAGGACTCTTTGTTTTCTCTTAGTTTCTTTAGTCTTCTGCAGTTGCTCACTTTTACCTTAGACTCCTGGGTAGTGTATTTATACTCCCCTACAATCTATTTGTTGTTGCTCTTTTCTCTTGTGCAAACACCAACTTCACCAGGTGACTTATTTACTAAACATTTGTGCAAGATGTAGCTTTTTAATGTGACCGTTCTTGTCAGCTTTTGGATTGCAGGAAGGTTGTGAGGGCCCTGACAGGAACAATACCTTGCTAATCAAATGCACTACAATAACCAAACTCAGAGTAGTTTCTTGTGTTGTGACTTCTAAGTATGAAAACCTCACAAATTAAGATAAGGAAATGAATTCCAAATATGTGGGAAATAAAAGGGAGGTTTGGTGATGATTTCTCCATGTAAGTGCATAAAGGCTCTCTTTTTTTCCCATTCATAATCCATTTCTCCCAGAAAATGAGACAAAGAAACCTTCTGAATATGACCTCTCTTCTTAGAGTGGGACTTTGGCTCCGTGTCTACTCTTCCTGTTGCAGATGCCACTGGAGCAAGTGCTACAATCCCAGGACAGCTTTGTAGCTTCCCTCTCTGGAGTCAGAATGGGACTGCACTTGCTTCTGTGGCTGACAAAAGCTCACCAGACTGCCTTGATTCTGCAATAAATTTAATTCACAGTTGCAACATGAAGCTGGATGTGTTCTTTCTTTCATTATAAAAACCCAAACCAAACCAGGTGTTTATGCTTTCCTGGCTTATAAAATACTAACTGGATGAGAAAGGAGTTTTCTGAATCAGCATTATGCCTTTCACCTGCTTGAAAATCTTACGAGGAAAGGAGTCAGTGTAGCCCATCTCCAGTCCTTGTCTCTGCCAAGTGTTGTGCAATATGAGTTACTGACATTACTGCCTGGGGGACAGGACTCAGGCAATTGTCTCAGATCTGTATCTGGAAAGGAATTTGAGAATGCAGATGTATTTCATGAGCCATAAATGCATTTGAAACGATTCTGGATGATGCATACGGCAAGAATATCAGAACTCTTCTCAAACTAGTAAATTGTATATTAATTACAGCAATGGATTAATAAAGACTGTTGTAACCCTTGTACACTAAATAGTTGCCTCACAGCCTTTGACACTGGGCTGATGAAGGAGGGAACGCTGCAACTTTTCTGTGCTGGGAGGCAGAAGAGCAAGGGGTGTTTCCATTCTTGGTGTTGCTTGAAAACATTGCTCAGATGAGCTACTGAAATTTGCTGTTGCAGCATCAGCAATCAAAGTGTCTGACATGTAACAGAAAAATCTTTCTGCTCTTCCACATAATATAGCCCAAAGAAATTCACCTTCATTGCCACGTGCAAAGCAGCAATTATATTTTATTAACACGTGAGTTTGAAAAAGCTTGGCGTGTTTAACTGCCCACAGGACAAAGCAAAATTTATTTCTCATTAGAAATTGACATTAGTTTAAAAGTTTAGAGAAAAGAGTACTTGAATCTTCACAGATACTTTGAAATGGATGGAAGATGTCAAACCTGTTATCTGGAGACAGTTTAGAGGAGGGTGTGGTGTGTAGTGACGTGATTAACAATCTCTTTTGCAAGGGAATAACTGTTGTAGATTTGGTGTCTCTTTGGTTGTTTTTTTCCTGCTCAATTAGAATTCAGAGTTTTGCGTGAATTTGAGTGAGTCTTTAGTTCAAAAGTGCACATGCATGTGAAGTCAAAGCTAGCTTCCTGCCAAGAAACAGGTGTAGGCCACAGCTTGCCTGCTCAGCACTTCCAGAGCTCCGCAAGGTGCGAGTGCGGCACCGCTTTGATTCTGCAGAGGATCAAGCTGTCCCAGGAGGTCCCCTCTCCACTTACTCGACTTAATTTAGGAGTGAAGCCATCACTCAGAATACAGGGACACAGTAGCTCACTCTCAGAGCAGGAAGTAGCTTACTCCTGTCCTCAGCACAGTCCCCTCTGGCCTTGCTGCACATGAGTGTGGTTCGCTTTTGTGGCATTCAAATCCCGCACTGCTCCTTCCGCTTTGCGCGCTCGAGTGCAAATCTTCACCCCTCCTGGAATGTTTTCCTCTGACCACCGACTTCCTAAATGTCTGTCTGCTGTCTGTTGGCAGTGTCAGACATTGCAGAGTGCCTTGTTTGGAGCTGAGGTAATTTACATTCAGGAGAGCATTCACTGCAGCAAGGTGTCTTCTAACACTGACAGGGAAAAAAACAGTTCCCTGCTGCTGCTGTTGTATCTCTGCCTGTAAATTGATATGATTTGATGGGATTATGGTAAAGAAACTTCAGTAATCTTTTGAGTTTCCACCTTGCAGTAGGAGATAACTAACTGAGACTCTAATAGCATGCTGCTCTAGTCTTTGAAAAATGTCTTTGTTGTTTAGTTTTTAAATGCTGGAAGGACAACTATGCCTTGCCTGGCAGTTTGTCATTGTTGTTTTACCTTTGAAAATAAAGTAATGAACATTCGACTTTGATTCTTCTTGTTCCTGGCTTGTATAACCCACTGCATTTTGTTGACTGGTCTACAGTGATTGAAAATTTGCTATATAGTGTGTTCAGGGAAAACCTATACAATCTTTAGGGCTAATCTTGGCAGTGATTCACATCTGCAGGTGCATTAGAGACCACTGACAAAGAGAAGTAGCTGCTTTACATGCCTTCCTGGGGACTGGAGGCTTTCTGACATTTTTCTAAAATTGAGGTTTATCAAGGAGTGGTGATACTTCAAAATGTTGAGAGAAGAAGGTGAACAGGAGGAAACTGCTTCTAAATATTCCTCTCTCTTCAATGAGGGAAAGTAAAGCATGAAAAATTGCTTTATGCAGAACTTGCATGAAAATACATTTTCCTGTCATTAGAGAGCTTCCTGTTTCTGTGGGCTAGATTAATCCCCTCTGCCTGCTATTGAAGCAAACGTGTGGAAGTACCAAGAAATGGAACTTTGCTTTTACAGTTTCTTCCCCCACTACTCCTCCAAACATATAGGATCAAAATAATCCCCTTAAAGCCAGTAAGAGTGTAGTGTTTAGTTCATAGACTATCCAGTTATGTCTGTATGCATTTTGGGTTGGTTTGACGTGTCTATTTAGCTCTTGTCTGACAATGTCTACTTTACCCCATAATTTGCCTTATAATATTGACTTCCTGGTCATCTAGATGGTAATTTCCTGAAATAAATTAGAATTTGTGATTAACTTTCAAGTGATAATACGTAAGAGGAGAGTTGTAATTTGGCATGGGCTTGCTGAAAAATGTCTGCTCCTTGTTCTAGAGACTTCTTTGAAATATAGCCTGAGAGGCCAGAATTGCTGAGGTTCTGGTAAGTACCACTGCTGAAATGCTTCTAGGCATTGCTGAAATCGGGAAAGCAATAATTTGCACACCCAGTACAAATTAGTTTGTTGTAAACAATCATGGGAGCAGGTTTCTTTTGTAGATATATTAATAAATGTGGTTGGTAGACTTCCAGATTGGAAAACGAGAGCTTATTCAAGGAGTATGTTACTTTTAGGCAACAAGTAAAATCAAATATTGACAAAGGAAGCTGTTAATAATAATAAAAAAAGGTTATTATTTGCCCTTGGCTATTATTTTGTTCCTTTTCTGTCAACATCCATGCTGTTTAAAACTGCAGTTATCAGACTTTTCCCCCACTTCTGAAATCCCAGTGAGGGACTATCTCATCTCCCAGCATTCCAGTCAAAATCCCATTCATAACTGGGCAGTATTTGGCACTGTTTGTCAGCATGTCTTGGGAACAGTGAGATATGTGGAAAAGTCCTCCAGCTGCTGTGCTTTGCATTGTTGTGTCTTAAGGTAGTGTTATGCATTTGATGTGTAAGATATCTTCCCAGGATGAAGGACTTGCTAGAGGGAAAGGAAAAATATGAAGAAAGAGAATTTTAAAGTGAGACACTTGTGGGCTTTTCCCTCTAGTTCTCTTCAAAATATTTCTGTCAATTCAATATTTTAATCAAACTACTGACTGTGAATCTTGTAGCTGAAACTATTGTTCTATGAGTGGAAAAAAATGGCTTTTCTGTTCCAGAATGGGATATTGTGTATATTAGCTCTCCTGGACATACGGAGATGCAGGATGAATATTTACTCTTAGATGATCAGAATGATCCTTTTCATCGTGTTAAATCTGTGAGTAAACTTTGCCTCCAGCTATTGATGGTCAAAACATTTTAATCAAATGTGTAGCAGAGGACAGCTCGATATATACAGGCCATTGTCAACAAACTCCTGTACTTCTGGCAAGGGGAGAGGGAATGCTGCTTGGGGAGTGTGTCCCCAGAGCACCAGGTTGTGTTAATAACCTGATAATAATGAAGGAGGAAACTGAAAGAGGAATTTTTAAAGGTTTCTTCAAATAGCTGCCTTGGAAATAGCATTTTAACAGAGATAAGCCTTTAGCAGAAGAAAAGACTTCTGAAGTAAATGTAGGGAAGGGAGGATGGGAGTCTGTTGAAATGATGGCAAGCCACATAGAAATCAGATGTAGCCCCAGTGTGCAGATACACAACAGGGAGGTGGTATCAGAACATATGGAGGATTGAGTAAAAACAGGGGAGAAGGAAAATTAACTGCTACAGTAATCTGCAAAACTGGACATGTAAAGAAATGTATTTCTAATGAGTTTCAGAGCAATTTGACACCACTGATTGCACTGAAACTCAGTAAAATGGAGCATAAAATGTGTTAAAATTGGAGGCAAAAGACACTGAGTGGAAGGTAGGGCAGAGCAATGCAATAGCATTCATTATGAGTATTAATGCTATGTCAGATGTTAATGTAAAACAAGTTAAATAGCCTGGAAAGAAGGAAAGATGTGGTGGAACTGTAGTGTGACATGTGAAATTCTGTCATCTATTAATGACTTCTGAACAAATGTCTTGCAGCACAGGTGATAATGCAGCTTAGAGCTGTGGCCTTCCCTCCATGGGTAACTGCAGGAGCTTTCCCTCCCTCTGCCACAGATGCTGGTGCAGCCAGAATTAGATGAGGCTAGGAGAGAGGCAGTGGTGGACTCTGATTGAAAATCACTGACTGGTTCAGTGACTGAATTTCTTCTGGCTCTTTTCGGGGTTTGGCTGTTTATTAGTGGAGCATGTGATGTTTCCGTGCCAGGCTTTTGGCTCTGTTGGTGGCTGCTGGGGACTTTGTGGCACTTGAGAAGCAGAAGTCAACAGAGAAGTTTCTAACTGCATCTTTGGGGTGTCTGCTGTTTCTGTGATGCACGAGAGGCCTCAGCCTGGAAAACCTGAGAGTAGATCCCCCTGACCATTCCTGGTAGCTCCTCAAGGCAGGAGATGTAGGGAGAGAGTGCAGAGCTTCTGGCTGAGTATCCTGACCTGACCACTTGCTGTTCCTTGCCTTTAAGCTCCAGCTAGAAAGCTGGGGTAGGGTCACTACTTATTTATTTACTTAAGGCTTCATCTTCCTACTAGGCTGAGACATTTGGTTCTTAAGCTCAGGAGTCTGTCATATGCAACATAAGTTTCTTGAATGCTGCAGTGTTGGCAGCCCACAGGAAAGCAGGCTCCCAGTTTCTCTTCTACCATGAAACAGGTATTCTAAATCAAAAATCAGAGTTAGTGTCTACAGCAGACTTAAAAAACCCCAAAGTCTATAAAGTCGCTGAATTGTAAAATTGTTAAAGCAAATAATATTTGAAGACAGGCTGCTTTTTAAGTATTTTGTCTTGTATCACAAGAGCTTGATGACAACTGGGTGCAGTGAGTTATTAGAATGTTCTTCCTCTTTGCCATCACTTACCACCGTTCACTTTCTTGTCTGTGATACTTCACTTCCTTAATTGAACACTAGTATCTATGCATTATTTATACTAACATCAGTAACTGAGTTAGGAAATTAAACTTACTGGCTAATTAGGTCTCTCTTCAGAATTGGTGAGTTAAGAATCAAAGCAAAGTCACTGATACAGAAAAAGTAAATTGTTTTTGATAGAATTGAAATTTTTCTCAGTTTTATGCAATTATACTGCTATCAGCCTTTTCTTCAACTGGCTCTTGCCAAAATGTCCCTGTCTTAATACAAACATACTATAAAATCTTTTTTATTCAGTCTGACACTAACTTTCCTTATTAAGTGGTTGCATTTCATCTGTGAGGGTGGAATCCTTTTGTACTTCAATTGTTCTCCTATGGGTTAACACTTCTATAGCATTCAAGAAACTTATGTGAGATGAGACACCTGGAGATGACTTTCAAAAGCCTGAAAATTCTTAATTCTTAAAACTTTAAAAGAGAGCTTCTATGCCTTGAAATAAAAAGCTAGGAAATTCTTGTGTAAAATGTTGTTCTAGGGCAGGCTTTGCAAAACACCTGAATTTTTGTGGTATGTACAATAAAATCAGAATTCCTATCAGTGGATTTTATTAAGAGGTACTTTAAATTTGAGAGCAAGTTGCATCAATTGACTGCTAAAAATCATAGTCCATTTTAGAAAGCAGAGTGGCTGTGGTGCAGCGTGTTCTGGTAATCTGACCCAGCTGTTGCTCTGTAATTACCTTCCAGTGCTCTTGAGTTATGCATGATAATGCAGCAAACAGTGTTCTTCATAATTTATTAACCCAGAGCGGATCCAGGGGACAAACAGGCTCACCAGACCTGCGAGGGAAGGGCGTGCAGGTGCCTGAGCTGGCTCTAAGGTGCTCTCTGAGCCTGCCAAGGTAGCTGAGGCAGCAGGGGGCATTGCCATGGCTTTTGTGTTTGTGGAGGGCTGCAAGCCAGACAAAGCACAACCACCCAGAAGGTGGGTTGTGCACGTGCTTCTAAACTCCCTTACCTGTCCTAGATCAAGCACAGAGGGTGTCTTTAGAGCAACATTCCTGACAGGCAGTCAAGGGTGAGAGGAATACCCAACTGCTGTGGAGAGCCAGCAGGAGACCTGGCTCGTGCTGGTGTGGGCTGCCCTTGGTCTTCAGCGTGGAGAATTGCCCCTTTAACCATTTATTTTATTTATTTTCTGTGTAAGGGCTGCTTGTGCACGGGATATGTGAAAAGCTTTTTGTTCACGGGAATGAGAACAATGTTAACATTGTGTGTGTTAATAGGGAATTTAAAGGAACTTCAAAACCCAAGTGAGTTACCTCTTCAAAGGATTTTCATGGAGCTTAAACAAACAAGTGTCTGTTCATCATAACTGTGGAGAATTATTACTTCCTGATTTTAGCAATTGTTACCTTTTATCATTATTATGGTTGCTTTTCCCAGGTGGCCAATGCCAATGGTACAGTTCACTAGACTTCCATGGGATTTTTTGGGGCTTTTGTCACCAAAAGCAGTTGAGCTGCTGGAGAAAAGTAGTCTTACTATTTAAAAACCTGAGGAATATCAGGATGGTGTAACATGATGTGTATATCATGTACCTTATCACTGTGAATATTGTGACTTCTTTGCCAGGCCCAAAGTGCCATTTGGCTGTTGTGCGGGACTGGACCCTGATTAAAATGAATCTTAATTGAGTTTTGTGCCCCAAATAGCTTAAAGAAAATGTTGAGATAGATCAGTGGTAGGTTCTAAATGGAAAAGGGATCAAGTAGTTTCACTGTGTATGTCTTATGATTTGTTGATTTAAAGACTTACATCATTTAGAAAACAGGAGTGTTTTAGGGGTGTTGCATGCATCTCAAATTGTCACATCAATTTTTTTTCCCCACAAGGGTAAACAGAGCTGATTAAAGGCATCTGCCAAACTCTTTATTTATTGCTTATGTTCTGCTGGGGTCAAGGCATCTGTGATCAGCATTTATCTGAAATAACATGCAATATATGACAATGGTGAGCAGGACCATGATTATTTTACGAGGGACATCAGAAAGCCTTCATCATCTTCTAAAACTACATTGATCCAGATATTTCAGACTCTTATTCTCTAAAAATTTATTAGTTTCACTGTTGGTTTCTGAGAAAATATTACTGTAGTCCTTTCAAATAACAAAGAGGTTTTAAATCTGGCACAGAGAAAATGACTTGTGTCTAGAAGCCGGGGTTGGTAATGATGCTGAAGTACCTGCAGTGGGGAGCAGCTCAGGGGCACAACAGTTTATAACTCTTTTCCAGTTCATATAAGGAATACTCAAATATGGTGAAGTTACAGAATCCAAACTCTCACTTGCAGAGAGGTGACTCTAGAGCAGTGCAAGTGAAAACTCCAGTTACAGAGCTGAGACCCATGAAGTGTCACAAGTGTTCCTTTGCAGCATCAGCCTTTCCATTTGTTTCCTTTTGCCTAGAGGTGGAGGTATTAGATAGATCAGGAAAAAAAATTACAGAAATTCTCTGTAATGAGTGTTTTTCTGGAGAGAATTTTCTGCAGGAAAAAGAATTCTGTTCCCTCTGCTGCCCTGTGGTGTACAGTGCTATTGCTCACGCCATTGCTGGATTAATAGAAAAATAAAATAAATCTTTCACTCCTTCCTTTCTCTCACTGCAGGGAAGGAGATTAGAGACCTGAGCAGAAGCAGATGAATTGTTCTCTGTGGAGGCCATGAGAGTGCATGTATTTAGTAATCATCTATTTTCCACAGTGCTCTGCTGAGCTCCGTGTGCTCATACAGAAGTACTTATGGAATGAAAGAACCTCTCCTGCCCCTCTCTGTCCCCCTATGCTCACTCTCAGGTGGTTCTTTGTGCCCCTGTACCACCCTGAATCTATAGTTTGGGATGGAGATGGAGGAATATATCCAAGTAGTTTTCCTCCTTCAGGAAATCAAACAAAATAGCTGCTTGCTGTCAAATGTTAGCTTCAGTTTCAGGAGGGAAAAATGCTTTTTAAATATGAGAAGTGCAAATATATTATCCTTCCTCAGACTGACAAGGACTACATGCTTATGTAGCCAGTGAGCTGACAGGCAACACTAAATGTGGGCACAGCTAGCAGAGCTGGAAACTGAAATACACAGAACTGGGGTGTCTCAAGTCCTGCAGTTGGATTTATTTATTTATTCTTCTTTTGCCATGTGTGGAAGAGAATGTTGTTTGAAGTTAAAATACAATATTTGTTGTGGCTCAGGGTATAGAAGCAGGATCAGCTTTCTGATAAGGAGTTTTTTTCAGGTATAGTACACAAGGGATTAGGAAAGCAGAAGCTATTCAGTAACTAAGGAGTGGACTGCATGGTGCTGAAAGGACCCTATCCTTAAGGATTTTTTTTTCTTGATGCATGGGCTTACATTGAAAGAAGGAAGGAGAATTCTGGTAGTTGGTAAACATGTTAGACTCTAAATGAGAACTTCTGAACTGCATTACAGCAGCTACTAAGAAGGCATATAAAACTAGGTAATAGAACTGTGGTCCAGAAGAAGAACCTCCATTTTCTCCATAAGCTCTTGAATGATACACGTTCAAATATAGAAGCAAATTTTGTGTGGAATTTTGTGCTTCTCCTCCTATCTTTTTTTCCCTATGCGTGGATGTTGTAACATTGAACATTCAGCAGTTTAAATTATGTTTCTGTAATTAATTATTTGGTGAGTGTGGAAAACCAACTGTTTTACTCTTTTCTGCTTATTAACTTGGAAGATGTGGGATTTTGGGTTTGTGAGGTAGGGTTTTTTGTTTGTTATTTTAAAATATTATTATGTTCCCTAATTATGACTTTGCAGATATATTTAGGAATATACAGGCAAATTACCTTTCTGAAAAAATGTATAATGCTGACTTCCTGATTAGTGGATTGTGGAGAATGCCTGCGCATCCTCTCTGATTCATTTATTTGATATTAAATAGGAAGCAGGTGTGAATTCTTTCTATTAATTCTAATTCAGTGTTTGGGTTAAAAATTAAAATAAAACCACACCTGTATTTTACAGCTCCTCAGAGATTAAAAGGAAGGTAACTTTTGCAACATTATGACAAGAATCTGAGTTTTGAAATTTAAAGCAGAATTTTATTCAACATCAGTTAAGGTAATTTCAATATAAAGTTAATAAGTTAATTTATATTTAAGTAACTTCTTTCTACTTCAGTGTTGTTCAAAACATTGTCCATGTTGGTTTACACAGAATTGTGCCTTATGTTGAAAATGTGAAAATTCAGTAGTAGTACATAATATCTATGTAAACTTAAGATGTGAGCAGCTGCATATTGCTCTTTATTGACAAATATCAAAAAACCAACATGTTGGCAAGTCTTGACAGATGAATATTTAACTCCATGTTTATACACAGACTTAAGAAGGGATACTGCACTTACTAGGCTCAAAATAGACAGGCAAAGTAAATGCAGTAATTTAAAAAAAAATGTAGCAGTGTTTAGGGGTATAATATTAAACTCCTTAGAGGTTCTGAGCTTTTCATATTCAGGGAAAAAAGGCAAACTGATAACAGCATTAGTTCTATATGCTTCCCTCTCTTATTTCATAGGTATCTTCAGATGGAGCTCCTCACTTCAGCACAGTTTTTAGCAAAACAGCAAGCTGACTTCCATGGAAGAGAACTCAGTACCGAGCTGATGGTGATAGAGCAAGGGGAGCAGCTTCAGACTGAAACAGGGAGAGATTTAGATTAGCTGTTAGGGACACATATTTTCTTCGTGGGGTGGTGAGGCACCGGTGCAGGTTGCCTGGAGAAGCTGTGTTCAAGGCCAGTTTGGTTGGGGCTCTGAGCAGCCTGGTCTGGTGGAAGTTGTTCCTGCCCATGGGGGGGGGAGTGGAATTAGATGATATTAGGTTTAATTTCTCCAAGGTTTAGTTTAATTGTGAATTGTTTGCAAATGTGCTGTCCCTGATAATGCTGTAATTCAACAGAAATGGTTATGCTGACTAAGTTGGCCATATGGTATGAAAGGTGGATTTATGACCTCTCTGCTGCATATTTATATAAAATAAGACCTGGTCTTTTTTATGATCAGGTGACAGAAAAATGACCATGTAGAACATAGGTTTGTTTCCTACAGACTTCATTCAAAAGGTCTCTCTATCACAGATTAATCTGTGATTAATTGTAAAATGGTTGCATTTAGCAGTAGCTCAGTATGATCGTTTTCTATCCTTATTTCAAAGTGTAGTATGAAAGCAGAGTAATTTAACTGCAGATTTCTTTCTTTGAGTGGCTAATAGTGAGCTGGAGATCAATGATGAAAATTTGGAATTGAGGATAAATTGCCTATGGGAATGGATAAAAGGTGAAACATCCTTAACTTTTTAGTGGTTTTGCTGTAATTCCTGCACTCTGCTTTTCATATCTGCAGTGTGGTTACTCATGCTGGGTAATGAAACCTTTCTAAAACTCAGTTTTGCTTTCTGCTTCCATGGCAATAGATGATCTTAAAAAAAAAACAAACCCCAAAGTAAGTGTAGATGCACTTCTCATTTTCCCAGTGTCTGTGCAACTTAACACTTCACCTTCAGAGACTGCTCGAAGAGCTTTTGGAATCCCTCCCTGAATCCCTTAGTGACTCTGCTGATGGTTGGCAAAATTTGTCTTGGAAACTTTCTTCCCTGCCCCTCCTCTTTGTGACTGAACAGCACGGTAAGAAATGATATACAAGCTTTTTGCTGTTGTTTTTTGGACATATGAAGCAGATGTACTTGTCAAGTGTGCTTCCACCTAAATAAAAACAAATAATTTCTAGGACTGTTTTGCCAAATTATAAGCCAAAACACCACATCCTGTACTATATTTTGTCCCAAATTTGTAAAACCATCTGACCTGTAGTTTTGACTAAAAATGCCACTATACTAAAAACACTTAAATATCATACCTCATTTATCCCAGGTTGCCCATTATACCTTGTTGCCCACTTCAAATCTTTGGCCTGACTGGGAAGTCAGTCCTGGGTTTATTAAATTAACCCCACTGAGTGGTCAGCAGTAGCCCTCAGTACAGTGACAGTGACTCTCAAGAAGACATGGAGCAATCTGAGATCAATGGCACCATGAGCTGATCATTTCACAAGACAAATCTATTTGTCTGCATTGGAGATTGTCTGGCTGATGTTAGATTTCTGGGTTTTTAAGTGAGAACCGTGAGACATTTTTCATGTGAAATGGAAAACCAGGATTTTTTTGTCCCATTAAAATAGAAGCCTTGTTATTGCAAACAGATATTTTTTCATTGTTTAATTCTTTAAAAAACAAAGCACTCTGTTGTAGATAACCAAGATTTTGATCAGATGCCAGGTCTGTGTTGCTAATATAATATCTATGTTTTTATTTTATTTTCAAGCAGCCTGGTATAGAGAGAAATACAGTTTTGAAAAGGCTGAGGCTCTTTACAACCTATTTCTTGAAATCTGTAATGTTTTCATTTGTAATGTTCTCATTTGTATAAGTATTTTTCATCTCAGGAGCAAATCATGAGCCTTCAAAGGTTTTGCAAGTATTTCCTTTGATAAAATATTTTTGGCCTATTTATTTTAGTCTCTGTGGTAAGTATAGTTTTACCTTCAGAATTGCCTTCCCTGCAAAAGAAATTTTAAAGGATCAGAACTCCATTTCCCTTCAAAAAGGGGAGGCATCTGCTATGTTTTATTTGATTGATATCTCTGTCTTTTTGGACAAATAATTATTAAAGCTTCATATTGCTGTATAAACCACTGGGAAGGACTATGGAGCATAAGATTTTTAGGGTGTTTTTACACCACAGACTATTAAATTAGAGAAATGGGAACTACTTATCAGATTATTGCTTTTGGTCTGCTTTGCTGATACTGAGATTGCTTTGAGAGCAGTGTTGTGGAGAGAGATCCTTCAAAATATTGAGCTAGTGTGAAATGAATACAGGATGTTTCAGCTGCAGGATTATTCCAAAACTGTTTAAAATGAGCTCATTACTATACTTGTGAAAGTGAGAAGAAATTGCTGGAAGCTGACCTTTCTTTGTGTCCTGGATCCCCAGAACAAAATGACTTCTTCCTTCCACCAAGTAGGTGGAATAAGATGAAGTGTATTGATGACAATCTCGTAAGTATTTTCAGCGTGGATGCCTTGTGTTACAGATTAACTGGCAAGGCCTGGGTGTGGGTGACAAAAACCCCACTTTCTGTTGGTGTCAGCTCACTCTTTCCTGTGGAAAGGATAAGGAATGCTCAGCAGGCAATGGTGCTGCTCTGCAGGGAGCGATGAAGTGCAGTCTAACAATATATTCCTCTGGTGCTGTGCTTTCCATTGGTCTTTTTTGGATAGAGTGTTACTATTCAGAGAAGGATCTGCTTTCTGGAGTAGGTTCAGCATGCAGAGAAAACAGCAAGCGTGAAGTGGAGGTGTTCTGAGCTCGCCATCTTTCTCTGCATCCACAGATAAGTGCAAAAAGTAAGAATAAAGCTCTCACTTTAAAAACATTTTCATGTATTCATAAAATAACTGAAAAGTGCAACATTCTGGTGGAAAAAAACAACAACTCTCCCTCTCGTTTTGACCTTCAAAACCGCAAAAGGAAGTGAGAGAGACAGCAAGCCCTTCAGTGTACAGGTTGTGCAGTCACCTGGGGTGCTGGCTCTGAGGATATAGCAGGAAGTCAGCCTGGTGTAGAAAGAATCTCTTTTGATCTAAGGAGAAAATGCGAATCCCTAATTTCTTACCAAATGCTCATAGATGTCTTCACTGGTAAGTAAATAAATTCCTCTATGTAGACAAGAATCCTTAAAAAAAATAGGGTAGGGTATGGATGTCTTCATTTTCCATAGGGCTTCTTACCTTAAGGAAAATATTTAATGTGGCAAATATTTAAGCGAAAAAGTAATCAGGGATTTGTTTACTGAGAAACACTGAAGGACAAAAAGGAAGGGGAGGAAAGAAAAAAAAGAAAACCAGTATTCTATTCTGCCAGCAATGTGATTCAGAATTAAATTCCTGCCTGCAGTTAATTAGGATTGATTGTCTGTTTCTAAATTATGCATAGGAAAAGGAAAGGTATTACTCAGTGGGGTTAATCAGAGAGTTGTGAGAGCAAGTTTGAAGTTTTCCATTCTTCAACCAGGATTTTACGTACAAATGTAACAGCTGAATATCCTGTTTTTCTGAGGTATTGAGTTTGAGCTCTTCTGAAAACCACTTCATTAATTTACAAGTCTGAATATTGGATTTTTATTTCTAGTTTTAGGCATGTAAACCAACAGATTCAGGTATCTAATTTGGTGGATTAACATCAATAAGTACATTTCTAGGTATTTTAACTATTTTTGGAAATCCAGAAGTGCCTATGTAGGGAAAAAATCGTTTCTGTCCCTTTTCAGCATGCGAAATCGTCAGTAAAAGCTAAATGTAAGCTGAGCATATGGCGTCTGTGGACAGCTGAGGTTTGTGCTGCAGTGCAAACGTGAGGTCTAGAATGCAGTAATTAGAGAGGGTGGTCAATACTTGTTAATGAAGGCAGTGCTTGTGATGTGTCTTTGAGGGGGGAGCGGAGCACTGCCCTTCCTGCAGTGCCTTATTGACCTCCTACAGCAGCCACTCGCTGCCTGCACGGCCCATCCATGGAAGAAGGGACGTGCTTTCTTAAGAATAAATAACCTGGTTTCCTAAAGTGCTGGAAGTAGTTTAAGAAAAATGCAAGGTGTGTGGGTACATAATGTGTGTGTGCAAATACAAGGGTGGGATTTACAAGCTCCAATAGAGACCTTTTAGGAAAAAATTCCCCATTTTTTTTTTACTGTGACTTTCATTCTTGTTAGATAGATCAGTCTAAAGGGTTCATGCAAAACTCGAATGAGGCAAATTTAGTCTGTGAACTACTTGCTGCTGTGAAAGGATAATAAATGAAATAGGAGGTGTTTGGCAGACAAGCTTCAGAAATATTTCAGTGATTTACTTCTCTGGGAAAGACTGCTGCCACGTAATTCCATTAACTGTAGGACATGGCTGTGCAGTAGCCAGGCGTGTCACTGCCCTTGAATTTCCATTTTGTCCAGTCCTTTATTTGTGCTGTTCCCATGGACTGTTTTTCTGCATCCTTCCTGGGGTGCCAGCTTCTCGGAGGTGATCAGAATAGTTGGCCTGTGGTGGTGACCTCTTCTGTATTGGAGCTGTCAGAGCGAGTTTGTGAGGATCAAAGGTGGAGAAAGGGGGCTCTCTTAGAAAAGGAGTCTCTGCGTGGCATTTCTTTCAAGGCCATTCTAAATCTGGCTTAAGATGAAGAACGTGTCTCTGAGGTCTCTGCTGTGCTATTTAGTTCCACAATTACGGAAGAAAGTACCAAAGATGGAGAGCTGCTCATTTTCCCATGAAAAGGGGAAACTCCCACTTATTTCCTTTTAAAGCAAGGTAAATGAAAGGGAGAACTTTGGGGAATTCTCCTATAAAATGTCAGTAACTTGTTTTACCCAATTTTGTTCAATGTAGGTATGTTGCCCTGAGCAGGAAAAACAAGTACAATTCCCTCCCCCCCCAATCCTGCTTCTTCAATTTATCATGCTTTTTATGCTTATTAACATGACTTGGTACTGATCAAGGCTGTTTTCAGAAGCTCTTACAGCACTCTATAAACATCCTGGGTAAGGTCCTGATATCTCACAATACTCAGAGCTGTAAAACAAACATTCCTTCCATCTGCTGGCTCCTGGGCTCACAAAGTTCATGATTCCCGAATCTATCGCTTAGAAGCCTGTGCTGACCTATATGGATTGACTTCTTCTTTTAAAATGCTTCAGGTACTTAAAATATTTTATTTCTCAGTTAATATTGGCAACAATGGACACTTAATACCCTACTACTGTTGTAATGGAAAAGTTTTTTTGGAAGTGACTCCTGTCAGGACTGCTCTAACTTAGGAGTTGCAGGATGGTCAGTGACAGACCACTGATGCTGGTGATGGGCTTTGGATTTCTGACCTAATCCAATGGACATTTAACACTTCTTTGCCATGGTGTTTACAAGATTGCCACATAAACCTGAGTGGGTTTGACCTGGTGGTGTACTGGAATCACTTGTTGACTTCTATTTATCAATGTTTTTCTTTGTAGATGATTTACATTCTGGTGTTTACAGTCCTTTACATTTTCTGCACTAAACTCAGTGTGGTGGGATCTGAATGTGGGGCCCACTTCAAATATCACTTCTGTCCTCAAAGATAGAGGGTTAAGATTTCAGCCAGGCAAAAGCCAGAGGAAAGGCAGTGTCTTTTACACTGGTACATCTGGGAACAGTAAAAAGGGTAGGAAGTCAAGCTTTTGAGTACACTGAACACCACCAAAATTGAATGCTGCTATTCAGACTTATTTTTCCACTTGTTCTCTTTTGGGTAAATCTCACTGTACTTGAAGTGTAGATGGGGCCTTGTTTGGGAAGGGGTAACCTCGAAGCACAAACCTTATATGACTAAAGAATGAGCTATATTGGTCTATCTGTACTTTTTGACAGATGAAAAGCCTTAATTAGATTTAGATGTTTCCTCTCTGCTGTCTTGCTGGAACCGTGAAGTCCTTCTCTTTTGATGGGCCCGTGTGTGATTTGAAGCCAGGAGGGAAGAAAATGATGCTTTAAATAAGGCATTTGTGTCATTGTAGGAGTTTTGGGAACACAGCATAAAGAACTGATGTTCTCTGTATGAAATACCATTTTCAATGGAAAACGTTTGCTTAGAAAAAAGTGTATTAAAATAATGTTGCTCATTTCAGTTCTGTAAATTTTACAGAAGCCAGGCTGGGGCAGGAGAGTTCAGTTTTGGTTTTGTAAATCCAAAGAAAACAAAGCACACATGACTGATGAGCTTACTAGATGTTTGTAGATGAGGTGTTGTCTGTCACACATTTGAAGAAAAAAGCCTTCCCCTCTTCCTAAGTTGCTTCTTGTATGTCTAAAGTAACCAGGACAAACCAAGCCAGCTGCAGTCAGAGAACTGTAACTTGCACATGGTGTGGATATGTGACAAGTGTGTCTGGGTTTTAGACTTGGTATCTGTCAGTCTCCACAGCCAGCCTCAGTGGCTGCTGAGCCCCTCCTCAGCAGGAGGAAGGCTGATGGGAGCTGATGTGGAGGCTGTGAGGGCAGCTGGCTGCTCCTTCCGGGCACCTGATGTCTCAGCTTCTCCCAGAGACACCTTGTCTGCAAAGTTCAGTCTGCTGAGGTGCTTCTGTCATGAGCTCTTTTTTCTTTTTCTTTTTTTATGTTATTTCTTCTTTCCTTCTGATTTCTTTAATGATCTGAGCTGGACATACATGGCTTTGTTCAAGGCACTTTCTGGCTCAAAAATTTCTTTTCTCTCCTGCTCTCCTGGGACTCTTGGAAGTCCTTTTATTTGAGATATCTGCCACAGTTCAAGAAGCCTGTGCTCTATTGCCTACTGCCTTGATATGTGATCTTCCTGTGAATTTTTGTCTTTAGGATCTTGACATTGCCTAGAAATAGCTCATGGTAATTCTATTTTATTTTTTTTAATCAGACTGCACTGTAACTGTAAGGTCTGTGGAACATAAAGACTGTGATACACAGCACTGTAACTGCAGTGAGAATCAAATTTAATGAAATACAGTCTTTAAGTAGTGAAGGTTCCCAGTGATCACCCAGATATCTCAGAGAACAGCTTGGTATTTTTTATGAAACTTGTGTCCATTTTTAGACAAAAAATAAAAAAATAAAAGAAAAAAGTAAGCGTTCCTCATTAGTATTTTATGTCTCTAAAACAGTCAAAATGAAACCTGTGAGGCAGTGGCAGTGTCTGCAATCAGGTTTATTTTTAAAAGTTCTGTCTTTCTCTTGAATGCATTCCAGATATATTCTTATCTTCACAGCTCCGGAAGATACAGTGAGTATCTGATAGATAATTCTAAACTTGATAAACTTTCTTTGCACTTCTATGCATCTTGACACTTGAACTTGCAAATATCGTTTTTGTATACGTATCAGTACAGCGGAAAGGATGGGTTAAGAAACACATCTTTTGTTAAGAAGGCACTTTTTAACTGACTTTTGTAGTGGGAATGTTAATTCTATTTTGTTTTTTTAAATTTCTCTTGAATGTAGTCAAGCCACTCTGTGCCTACAGAAAGCTTCTTTGGTGCCCTATTCTGTCTTTAGCTTTTCTGTTTCCTTCTGTGTCCCTTGATAAGACTTTTGGGGCTGAAGTAGGATACTGAGGTTCCTCTTTCATGGACCAGTTTGTTCCGTAAATAGAAAAGTAAATGGTTGGCTGGCTACTTTTTCATCAGGAAGTTTATACTGCCTTAGAGATTTGTCTGTCACTGAAAGTGACATGCATGCTGATTGCTCTGCAACAGCAGTGAAATACAATAACCATGATTGAAATGCTGCTGTTGGGATAATGGTGGAGGGGAATACTATAAAATAATGAACTGCCAGGTAGCAGTGGAATTCTGACCTTTGTTTAGTATAATGTTTGTGGTTTCCAGTGGCTTCTACTTTTTGTCATGCTTGCTACATCAGCATTTAAGCTTTTATAACAATACCTGATGATAGTCATCTTGTCTTCTGGCAAATTATCACTTTCAGTGCAGAGTAGCTCCCCACACACATTGGTACTACTCACCCTTGTTACTACAGAGGAACAAAATTGCATCTGCCTCTTCCCTCAAAAGTGGTAAATTTTAGATCATTCAGTTGCTTCTGATTCAAGGGAAAGGGAGCAGAATTCCTAAAAGATTGTAATTTGGAATAAATGTTTCCTGCTTATCTTGAGTGGTTAAAATAAATGTCAGCTGATTCTGGGGGCGTTAAAGGACGTGACATTGTGCTTATGGATCTGAGTTTCTTCCTGCACCTGTCTCTGCTGTGCTTTTTCCAGCCAATACTACATGTAATATATTTGAAACCTAAGTGCAGATGTTACATAATGAATCACATTTTTGGTTGGTTCATTTGGGCACCTTTACATCACTTCTTCCTTCATCACCTGTTTGAGGCGATTTCTGTTACACTCTCAGAAATATCACAGAGGTGTTTTGATCATCCTTCATGTCTCTTGATATCAATGCTAGGTGCTATGTGCTCATACCTCATACAGACAGGTTTTTCTCTCAAAAACAGTTAATCTGAAAAAAGTAGTTTAGTTCCAAGCACACTGTTATATGAGGAAAATGTTGCTACTTTTTTCTTGGTGTTTCTTGGTGGTGTTTTTGTTTTGTTTTGTTTTTGTTTTTTTAACTAGATTTAGCTGTTTTAAGTCCTAAAATACTTGCAAGCTTATCAGCAGTGCCTCTCTAAAATACCAACAAAGTGTATTGCTGAGAGCCCTGAACATGAATAATCTTAAAATACTGAGAGAAATGTTATATCTGCTGTCTTCCCAGAAGCCCCGTGCATCACCCAGTAAAAATAGATTAGTGATGATACAGTAGTAGCAGCATTCTCAGTCTAGAAGTTGTTCCCTTTGGAGTGGGATGTGGGGAACTGAATCCAGACAGGCACATGGGAGACTGGCAACTCTGTGGGTAGGGATGTGAGCGGGGAAAAAAGCAACATTGGTTGCATTTTTGGAATAGCTCTTTTGATGCTGAACCTGGGAAATCACGGGATGACTTTTAACAAAATTCCCAGGATCCTGGAAATTTGCTGTCTTCTCAGTGGAATTTTTCCATACAAGGTCAGTATTTAAACTCCCTAGTGGCATTTTTCAAATATACTTTTAGAACAGCTAACTCTTTAAACTTGGCAGAGACAAGCAGCTGCAGCCTGAAAATGATCCTTGGCAGTTGATTACCGTTTTCCCCAGCTGGCAAGTTTTCCTGTTGTTTTCCTCTTCCATTTTGTGTCAGGCAGTTGGTGATATTTATTTGTCCTCTAATGGGAAAGCAGTTTCCTCTATTCCATATTAGAACAGTGAGATTTTTATTTTGATTCTTGAGTTCTTTTATTTTTTCCTCTCCCGTATGACTGCCTAAAACCACCGTGGGTGCTGTCAAGAACTGCATGTTCATTTTTCTTGCCTCAAAAATATCTGCACAGGCTCAAGTAATTAATGATTGTTTCCTCCTCCTGTGTTCACAGTCAGTGGGATTATTAATGCTGGGGTTATGCACACAGAAGTCTGCACAAAGAATTGAGGAATATGTTGAGGACAAAAATTCATTGTAGAGACAAAGATTTTGAACTTCAGTTTCTTGAAGAGATTCAGTAGCTTACCATAGGATTTTTGTTTTAAGTTCTCCACACAGGATATCATATAGTAATTCCATCCTTGTTTCCTGTTTAGATTACCACATTTCCCAGAGTTCTTCATTAATAGTTTTCTGTGTGGTTGTTTTTGTTTTGTTTTGTTTTGGTTTTTGTTTTTTTTTTTTTTTTTTTTTTTTTTTTTTTTTTTT